>BQNB010019661.1:0-27646 GCA_026074375.1 Tanacetum coccineum | reverse complement strand
ATGATGTTAAAGACTCAACAATGTGATCTTGATGATGATATGGAGATACGAAACAAGATGCTTTGAAACTTGATCGTCTCGAATGGGTGTTTGGCAATTTTCTTCTTTGAAGTAAATTACCTACAAAATGCTAAAGGAAAGTATGTATGAAAAATAAAGAGAAAGATCAGATGATTAGAGAGTATTTCTTAGTCAGAAGTGGTGTGAAAACATAAGAAATGGCTTGGTATTTATAGCGAAGAAAAATACTGTAGCCCGGTTATGCCGGTTCTGTTGATGAATGGAACCGGTAACCAAAATCAATGGAACCGGCCTACAGTAACCAAATCCGAATTTTGATTTACAAAATCTTGAGAGATCATGTGAAATCTTGTAAGATTATCCTTGGATTTGATGCATTTCATTAGGTCATAAGTGATGTAAATAATAGAGAAGTTAGAAAGCATTTTGTGTAAAGTTTAGGTTTACATAAAAAAATGCATACACATTTTTATGACACTTTGTGATTTTCTAAAATCTTATGTTTTTATAGATGGTTTTAACATGATGTTTCTTTATATTTTGTCATCAATAAAACTAGGAAGGTCGTGAAATAGAAATAAGCAAATTTTATGGGTTTAATTGTATTAACATTATATTTTTTTCGCTTAAGGATTAACATTTAGGAGATATTAATATTTGAAAAAAAATATAAAAATGTGTTTTGGATTTAATCTCATCCATTTGATCAAAATAAAAATGGAGGGTAAAGATTAGTCACTTTCCAAATGAACTTAAATCTATTAATTATACTATCTTTTTTAGTTTATTTTTTACAAAACCAACATCTATTTTTTATACATATTTTTTTACTAGATGACTGAAGTCAAGCATTGAAGTTCATTTGGAAGACGAGCATTGAAGAAGACGAGCTATCCCGACCACAAGTGTGCGAAAATACAGATCCCTTCATATAAAGTCAAAATTGAAACAATTCAATCAGTCATCTAGTAAAAAAATATGTATAAAAAACAGATGTTGATTTTGTAATAAATAAACTAAAAAGATAGTATAATTAATAGATTTAAGTTCATTTGGAAAGTGACTAATCTTTACCTTCCATTTTTATTTTGATCAAATGGATGAGATTAAATCCAAAACACATTTTTATATTTTTTTCAAATATTAATATCTCCTAAACGTTAATCCTTAAGCGAAAAAAATATACCATTACGACGAACATTTAATTATCTTTCTATAAATATGCAGTTTGATATACTTTCGACAAACTTTTTTTCGTCTTGTTTTTTTTTTTGTTTTTACATCTTTTTTTTTTCTTTTTTTTCATTGTTGAAACTTGCATGAGAAATCACATATGATTAAACATTAGTTTTAATATTCTAATAAAATCACATGTGATATTAATGTTAAATCACATATGATATGTAATAAAATCACAGGTGATTTAACACAATATCACACGTGATTTTATTAGTATATTTAAATTAGTGTTTAATCACATGTGATTTCTTCAAGCTAGTTTCAACAACAAGAAAAAAAGAAAAAAAGAAAAAAAAAGTTTGTCGTAAGTATTTCAAAGTGCCCGTCTATAGACAGATAAGTAAATGTTGATCGTGCCAGTATAATTTATTGTGTCTAACAATTAACGGTTCATGAGATATTTAAATTATAAAATTAAAAGTTGAAATATTAAAATGTTTTTAATCTCATCCATTAATTTCTTTTTAGATGAATGGTGAGAATGAGTCCCCTGGTATCTGAAAAAATATGATATCCAAAATAACTCTCCTTTAATTAATAAACTATAGTTTTAAAATTTTAAATAATTTATATAAAATTAAGTAAATTTATCAATTTAATTGTTTTTAATAACTTCATAGATTTAGTAAGTAATCACTTACACTTTATACCTGGTAGATTTTATATATTTTTAATTAAAACAATAACACATGTTGTTGTTATTTATAAATATAATTTTCATTTGTCATAAAAAGAAAGCACGAGTCATCGTGATATTTAAATAAATACACAAGATTGTACATATACGAATGACTCATGATATTTTTCTTTATGAGATTAAGTAACGATGTGCAGAGAAGTATTTTTTTTACTATTCATGTTTTATAATGACTCGTGTTATTCCTCATTATAAGTTTGTTGGTCACACATATATTATCAAATTACACGACATGTTAAGAGTTTATAGAGAGAGAAAGTTAGAGAGAATATGAAGATAAATTATGGTGTTATAACAAGAGATAACTCACACACGCACCTCTCTTACACATAGGAGAGGCGTTTATATACATATGAATGTCACAACAGGCCGAATAAGGGCCTAAGCCCATGGACTAAGCTAGTCTACTTAGCCTAATCTATTACATATCAAACAAACGGTAAAAGTCTTAATAATCACCACTTTATATTTTCAGCAATCTCCCTTAAGGGGTGATTATGTCGGGCGTTCCTTTAAAGCTTTTCCTCTAATTTGATCACGTAGATTCAAGAACCCTTCAATTCTCTTCATCTGTTCCCTGAACTTGATTCTCTTTTCTACGGC
This sequence comes from Tanacetum coccineum, assembly GCA_026074375.1. NCBI lineage: Eukaryota > Viridiplantae > Streptophyta > Magnoliopsida > Asterales > Asteraceae > Tanacetum > Tanacetum coccineum. Next base: position 25,086 of record BQNB010019661.1, on the reverse strand, counting down.
TTTAAGTATTCTTTCATAATCATTTTGTTGTTCATTACTTAGGGGAAGAGTTACAAATCCAAATCGTTTCTCGATCAACTTTTCCTTTATCAACTTATTTACCCTTGCAAGTGTGCTTGTGCCGAACTTGTGGACATCTTTATGCATCATGAAGTGTTTCTGGTGTCGGCTGTCAAGGTATACGATTCCAAATAGCAATGATTATTTCACTAGGGTTCCTTGTTTAAGATCTTCAATGTCAGGTAAGGTGATTAAAGGTTTGGTGAGGTTAAGTTTATGTTGGTAACCTTCAATCCCCATTTCAAAGTCTGAAACTCTAGTCTTCAACACAAGTGTTCTCGTGAATTGATTCAAAGGTGTGTAGTAGTCAATGTGTAGGAAGGTGTCTATTGGGAAGTTTTGATTTTGTTGTATTCTGATTCGGTACAGATCTTCATTATCATTGAGATTCATATTTTGAAAATCAGCTTCCTTATACATATATTTCCTATCATCTTCCCTTAGCACTGTGAGTTCCTCTATATTTCTGTAATATTAGAATTTCACGTGTGAAATACTAACTGTAGTACCGTAGAGGGGGGGTGGGGGGTGAATACTGTTTTTTGACTTCTTTGAAGTTTATAAAACTTCAAGTCTTGAAAGAGCCGAGTGGTGTGCTAATCTACTTTGCGGCGAGAATAATAAGTAGATAGAAAGAAAGAGAGACACCACGATATATACTGGTTCGTGAAGGGGGTTTAGTCCTTCCATACGTCCACTTGTGAATCCACGACTCTGATACTACACTAGTATAATCCTTATGGTGGACTATAAACTGTATTACAATTAACTTCACCAATATGCACAAAGATCAGCGCTCATAAAGAAGAGTTACTACCTACGGTATTCCACCCTCGGAATCCACTCCTAAAAATCCGTGATTCGACTTAACCTCTAGGATTACTTAGATCAACTAGGAATACTAAGAACTTCCCCTTAGAAGCTTTTCAAAACCCCAACTAGATCCTCAATGATCTAGGCTTGATCCCACAGACACAAGACTTCCCTTACAACTTGATAGATTAAGATAAGATAGATGAACCAAGTCCTAACCTAACCTAGTGATTGTGCAAATATGGACACGGTCAGGCTTCAAAAGGATCGAAGAGTTCTTGGGGTGATTGTGGGATTACCAAGTCTTGGATAACATGTGTCAACATAAATGGAAACACTACGTTAAGTGAAGCGTAGGGGGTGTCCCTGCGAATCACCTCCAGTGTAAGAGTAAGTATGTGCTTTGCAATGTAAAGTATAGTGAATAAGTATGTATGAGGGCCTTAGTCATACTTGGAGACCTTGCCATGAGATGGAACGAGGTCTAGTACAAATTCCAGTGATCGTGGGGGTGTCCCACATTTTAAGGGATGATTCCAAGAACTGTGTGCCACGTTCTCTATTTTGGTGGGAAAGCATTTATAGAGAGGGAGATCATGGGTGATTGACTTGAACAAGTATGACCTTTACCCTAGTTTCATCAAAGGCCTCACCGCGAAGGGTTAGGGTCTTCGCGTGGCAGATTCCCATACTAGTAATCATCCCGAAGATGATTTTACGCCACTCGAAACTATTCAAAGATCCCATGGTACAATTGGGAAGAGGATCCCATTCGAGCTCGAAGGGGAGGCCTTCGAGCCGGAGAGGAGGGTATGTCATCAAGCCCCCCAGTCAAATGTAATGTATGCATCTATGAATGCATTGCTTTCGACTTCAATCATCAAATTACTCGAATGCCATGTTAAAGATCTACTCGCGTGTGCTTTATACATCAAATGCTACTCCCACTTGACGAGGAGTTAGTTACAGACGAGATAAGGAAAAGTCCTTCTTGAGAAATATGCGCGTTTTTCTTCAGAGTTGAGATTCAAATTTCAAATATTTCTTCAATCTTTCCAGACACGTGTACGAACCGATTTGATACGCTCTTCTTTATTAAATTAAGCTATCACCAAAGGTTTATATATACTATTGCCTTCTTGTACCCTCTTGGATTCTACTTACAAATCATCCTTCCATAAGGTAATTATTTCTTTTCCTAATCTTTCAATAATTCCAAATTTGTCATCTTTTCCCAAACTTGCACCTCAATTAAAGAACAGTTGGTTCAATTCGTTCATGACTATGATATTCCTCAAAATGTCAGGGTTATTCTTCCAAAAAAATCTCAGACCATCTATGATGCCCCTCTAGGTTTTGTTAGCCTATACACTCATCACTTTTCCCTTTCTAATTTAAGACTTCCTATTCCTTTATTCATATGCGATGTGTTAAACTACTTTAAGGTACACATATCACGCTTTAATCCCTTTGGTATGATAAAATTGACAACCTTTTCCGTAATGTGCAAAGCCTACGGTGGTGAGCCCTCCATCGATCTCCTTTGATCGTTCTTAAACCTCGGCCGTGTTGGTGACTGGTTAACCCTTTCCAATAGGGGAGGCGCTGATGTGCCCAAAGCCTTAATGAAACCCGTAACTCATCTTGAAAACTGGAAAGGTAGTTTCTTCTATATTGAAAACAAAGTAATCCCTTCTAACAACCCCGAGCTTCTTCTTGAACAAAATAAATTAGACAAAAAATCTTTCAAATATAAGATTCCTTTACAACCTCAAACAGATCCTTTGTATCCCCAAATCTCCACCTATCCTTGTGACGTTCAAACTTTTCCAGACCCCATTCTTTATCTTGCAGGTCTAAAGACCTTGTGGAAATATAGTCCCAAAAAGCCGGTGATTTATCATCGTGGATGGGGTATACATTTGTTTGTCTTGTAATGTGCGGCTTGACCTATCTCGTCTTATAACTTATTTTGTGATGCTTGGATTTTTGTAGAAATGGACTTTAGGAGCTTTATGGTCCAAGGAATTGATGGTGAGTTCAACTTCCTTCCTGAGGGAGGTCTGGATGAAAATCAAGGTTCTTTGTCTGCGAAGTCTGTGAAAACAAAACCCCTATGATTGACGCGGAGCCCATATCTGCTGTGCACCCTTAGAATGTTTTTGAAAATATCATTGATTCCTACAATACTTCTCTTGAGGAGGATGAGTTATCTCTAGTTGGTCCCTCTGCATCTCCTAAAGCAAGCGAGAAGTCGAAGGCTGCGGGGAAAAAGAAACCTATTGTTGATACTCCTAGAGAGGGTTGGCAAAAAAAGGGCTCGGAATGTTCCCGCCCAGGCGAGTAAGGTTGCTGGTGATGCCTCTACTCCTCTTGATGTTGATAGTGATCCTGATATACATGGTAAACCTGAGCCTTTGTACGGAGTATTTTTGTTTTCTTTGACTACTTTAGCAATGTTGTTTTCTTTTTTTTCTTGTTGCTTCGTACAGAGTTTCCTTCTGCCAGGGAGCTAAAGGATGCAACTGATTGTTACTGGGTTGTTGCTCATGTTACTCCTCCTTCTTAGAAGCAGCATTTGAGGGAAATTAGTATAGAACCACTCTGTGATATACATGATAGAGCCTATATGCGTCAAGCTGTTCTTGATAATATGTTGAATAGTAGGACTCGGGAGCTTATTTCTGCATTGCATAAGGCCAGGGCATCTTACGATGCCATTCAATAAAGAGAGATCAAGAAGGACAAGGCATATGCCGAGATAGAGAAGAAATGTAATGAAGCTCTTCAGGATTTGGATAAGAATCCTCTTGTCTCCGACATGCGTGTCTAAATTGAGACTTTACAGGGTCAGGTTAGTGGTCTTCATAATGAGTATAGCAGGCTTGTACTTGAAGAGAAGAAGTGGGTTAATTATGAGCGGACTCTATCCATTCTTTACGCCAAAGTCGAAGGTCTCGAGTCTGAAAAGGAGAGGCTCAAGACTTCTGAAACCCGATTGTTATAGGAGATTGATAACTTGAGGCAGGATAGGGCCACGGTAGTAACAAAAGTTGTCCCTGACGCAACAATGAAACTTGTTCATAGTGATGAGATGGGTGTCCTTGTTACGAGACTTGTCAAGGCATCTATCATTCATGGCAGATGCGTGGCATTCAAAGAAGTAGCCGAGTTGAAAGAACCTTTTGTCTTGGAGAAGATGCTCGGTTATCGTCCATCTTCGAAAGAGGAGTATGACCGAGCTGGTGATGATATGACCAATGCTTCCTACCCCTTCTTGTCTGAGTTGACCGCGGATCCGCATGCTTCTATGTAGCAATTATTGTCGAAGAAGCCATGGTCACTTCGGTCTTCAAAGGCTTCTTGAAAGTGGCGTGTGTAGGCATTGTTTTTTACTATCCGGGTGGTTTGTACCCATGACTTTTTTGAACGTCCATCAATTGTTGACTTGTTTATGTTGCAAATGTTTATTGTTTGCATGAGGCTCAGGTGTGGCCTGTAAGTTCTTGCTTTATGTTAGCATTTTTGAACAAGTGTTTGCTTACTCGTAGGGGGTTGCGACCCGCCCTACCTTTTGCTTATAAAGGTTTCGGTTTGGAACCTTTGAAAAAGTTAATGTGAGTTTAGGTGTTATTGAAAGGATTATGTGTGGCCTTTTGTTACCCCTCCGAACGTTGAAACTTTTTAATAATTTCTTGCCTATAACATGAATTTAGGTATTATTTCTGAAAGGCTCATGTGTGGCCCTTCGTTACCCCTTTGAACGTTAGGAGATAGTAATAATTTTTTGCCTTTAACGTGAATTTAGGTTTTATTTCTGAAGGGCTCATGTGTGGCCCTTTGTTACCCCTTCGAACGTTAGGCGATAGTAATAATAATTGTTTTTGTCATGAAGAAATCCATTTCATTAATAGTGTAGAAAGATTTACATCATTTCGAGTATGAACACTTAGTTTGCTACACTTTAATGAGGATTTAGAAGAATTAAACAAAAACTTTGCAAGTAGTAATTTCTATACGTAGAACTTACGCAGGTTTGATCCGTTCCACGTTCGGTCAATCGGGGAACCAGATAGTGTTTCTAGTTTGTAGGCTCCATCTCCATAGGCTTTCTTGACTATGTAGGGCCCTTCCCATGTTGGTCCTATCTTTTCTTGGAACTCTGCTTTGCTCGCGCTGTTAAGTCGAAGTACGTATGTACCTGGTTTGAAGGTGGTTGGGCGAACACATTTGTTATAGTATCCTTCCAACTTCTGTTTATAATGGGCTTCTTTGATCGAAGCTATTTCCCTTCTTTCTTCGAGTATGTCCAAATCTTTCCTGCGTCTTTTCTCATTCTTTTTGGGATCAAAATCTTAGATTCTCCTTGTTTCTATGCTTATCTCTATGAGGATCACAACTTCTTAATCGTATACTAAACTAAAAGGAGTTTCTCTGTTGCTGGACTTTGGAGTTGTTCTGTGTGCCCATAGAACTTGTGGCAGTTCGTCAACCCATCCTTGGTGGGTTTTTCCTAGCCTACGCTCCATTCCTATAACTATTTCTCTGTTTGTTACTTCTACCTGTCCGTTTGCTTGGGGTGGTAGACTGATGTGAGGGATTAAAGTATTCTGAGCTTTTGACAAAAAACAAGGAATGTGCCTTCAGCAAATTGCTTCTCATTATCTGAGATTATTGTTTGGGGTACTCTAAATCTGCATTCTATGTGTTCCCACACAAATCTCTCCATGTGTTTCCCCGTTGTTGATGTTAGTAGCTTTGCTTCAACCCACTTTGTGAAGTAATTAATGGCTACTACTAGGAACCTTGCGCCTCCTGGTGCCATTGTCAATGGTCCCAGGATGTCAATTCCCCATTGTGAGAAGGGCCATGTCGACATTATAGATATCATTTCCTGCTTCGGCTTCCTCGGTATCAGAGAGTGGATTTGACAGGTTTCACATCTTTGAATTAAACCCTTTGCATCTTTGTGCATTGATGGACAGTAATATCCCAGTCTTATGATTTTTGACACTACCGACCTTGGACCTGCATGCATTCCACACGAACCTTGATGCACTTATTGGATGATGCTTTTGGCCTGCGCCAGTCCTACATATCTTAACCATGGTGACAAGTATGATCTTCGATACAATGTTCCATCTATTATCCTGTATAATGGAGCTTTTATTCGTATCTTTTTTGCCTTTTGTGGGTCATCTGGGAGCTTTCCTAGCTGTAAGTACTTCTGGATAGGTAGCATCCAGCTATCTCATTCCTCTTGTGTTACTTCCACAACTTCTTGTTGCGTAATTGACTTGTCTTGTATTACTTCCACTAGGACCTCCTTGGAAAGCTTGGAGAAAGTCATCAAAGCTAATTTGCTGAGAGCGTCTGCCTTCTTGTTTTGATTTCTTTTGATGTGTTCTATTGAGTGTTTGGGGTAGTTAGCTAGCAACTTCTTTGCTTTTTCTAGGTATTGCTTAATGACAGTTTACCTTGCCTCGAAGAGTCCTTTTACTTGGTTGGCCACTAACTAGGAGTCTACAAAAATTGTTAGTTCTTGGACCTTCATTTTTTTCGCTATGCGTAGACCTACCAATAGTGTCTCGTATTCTGCCTCATTGTTGGTGGTCTCGAATTCGAACCTTAGGGCGTAGGTATATTCGTTTCCTTCTGGGCTGACCAGTATTAAACCCGCCCCAAAGCCATCGAAACTTGAGGCTCCATCAGTGAACAACTTCCATGTGTTTTCCAGCTCTGGTTCTTTTCTTTTGGCTTCTTCATCCTTTACTTCTCTATTTCCCATGGAGGGTCTTTCGGCTAGGAAGTCAGCTAGTATTTGTCCCTTGACTGAATTTCTTTCTCTGAATTCAATCTCATGCTCTCCCAATTCAATCGCCCATTTGGCTATACGCCCCGACTTTTCTAGTCTTGCGAGAATTTGTTTTATGGGTTTGTCGCTTAGAACCTGAATGGGATGAGCTTGGAAATATCTTCGGAGTTTCCTTGCAGCATGTACGAGGGCTAGTATGAGTTTTTCTAATTCTGGGTATTCTAACTCGGCTCCTTGCAGTGTTCGGCTTACAAAGTATACGGGAACCTGTCTCTTTCCTCTCTCTACCATCAATACCGCGCTTATACTTTCTTCTGAGACTGCGAGATACATTATCAGGGTTTCACCTTTGGTTGGTACAGCTACCGTTGGTAGTGCTTCTAAAAGTTCTTTCATTCTTCGAAAGTCCTCGTCTGCTTCCGTTGTCCATTGGACCATTTTCCCGCTTGTCCAGCTTTTTAGTGTTCGCATAAAAGGAAGCGTTTTATCTGCTCCTTTCAAGAGGAAACGATTTAGAGCTACCAACTTTCTGCTGAGATTTTGTATCTCGCTGACTGTTTTAGGAGGTTGTAAATCTGATATCGCCTTTACTTTCGAAGGATTTGCCTTAATCCCTTGCTTTGTGATGAGGTGTCTTGAGAATATTCCTTCTTCTACGCCAAAAGAACATTTCTTTGGGTTGAGTTTCAGATTAATCACTCGGAGTCTTTCGAGAGTTTCCTTGATATCTGCGAGCATTTCTTCTTTAGAGTCACTCTTTATAACTATGTCGTCTGCGTTAACCTCCGTGTTTTGTCCCAACTGGTTATTAAACACTTTGTCGATTAGCTTCTGATAAGTTGCGCCTGCATTTTTCAAACCAAAGGGTAATCTTTTATAGCAGAACACCCCTTCTCTTGTATAGAAGGTTGTTTTCTCTTTGTCTCTTTCAGCTATTGGGATTTAATGATATCCCTTGTATGCATCTAAAAAACATTTTAGTCGATGCCTATGGAGATCTTCTACCTTTTGTTCGGCTACGGGTAGAGGATGATGCTCTTTGGGACAGGCCTTGTTTATGTCCGTGAAGTCCACGCATAGCTTCCATCTTCGATCGGCTTTCTTCACAATGACAGGGTTTGATACCCATGTCTGATACTTGACTTCTCGTAAAATGTTAGCATGTGTAAGTTCCTTCACTTGGATGTGAATCGCTTGGTTTCTTTTCGGTGCTAGGCTCTTTTTCTTTTGCTTTACTGGATCTAAGTGTTTGAGTTCGTTTACCCTATGCTCTGTATTGAAAGCTTCTCCTCCTATTATTATTATTCTCGGGACTCCCGTCGTATGCGCAGTGGTTCACGCGAAAACATCGGCGTACGCCCTCAGAAGATCTTGTAACTTTATTTTGGTTTTTGTTGGGAGCTGTCTCCCTATGACAATTGTTTGCTCTGGGTACTGGTCACTCACTACTATCCTTTCTTCGGCATCTACACAACTGAGAATATCTTTTGTTTCTTCTTGATGTTCCTCGCTTGTTATTATCTGCTTTTCTTCTGACCTACGTGGGTTGTATTGTGAAAGGACGGTATCGATTCCTCTAGCGTATGGAATTTTATAGCCCCATGGATGGTGGACACTATGATCCCCATTTGTTTCATGGCGGTTCTTCCAAGTAGTAAGTTGTGTGGTGAATCAGACCTTACGATGGCAAAGTTGAGTGTCTTTGTGACCGTGAGGGGACCTTCCCCAATTGTTATTTCTAGAGGTACTTCTCCTAAAGTCCAGGACTGCTCCCCTGAGAAGCCAACGAGGGGAATCTTTGAATCTACCCGGAGAGACTGGATAGATGGCTTCAATTTTAAGAAACAATGCTCGTAGATTACCTCGCACGAGCTTCCACCATCTAGGTATACCCTGTTTACTTGTCTTCCTGACACGTATGCTTTTATGATAACTGGATCTGCTGAGCTCATATTCAGAAGGGGTGGGAATGTGATTTCCCCTATTTTACTGTAATCTCCTTCTACTAGTCTTTTTCTCGGATTATGACTTTTCCTGCTTATCATGAGAATGGGGGCTTCGCCAGGGGTTGCATCTTTCCCCTTTCTTCCATTCGCCTAACTAAGTATCAGACATTTTCTCTTTTTCTTCTTTATTCCTTTTACCAAGTAGGCTAGCTGCCCTGATTTTACTGCTTCTTCTATCTGGTGCTTTAATTCCCGACACTGATTTGTTTCGTGCCCATAATCTTCATAGAAATGGCAGTATTTGGTCCTGTCTCGAGACCATTTGTTTCCGGGCAACCGAGGGGGTTGTTCAAAAGTTTTTGCTATCTTTTCTGTGGAAAGGATCTCACTTGAGCTTTTGGACAGGCTAGAAAGCAGTCCATGATTAGGTCCTCGGTAGGGGGAGAACCTGTCCCTGCTTTTTTGTTCTTTGTTATTGTCCCAGGAGGACTTCTTTGATCTTTCAAAGTTTTCCCTTCGATCACTCAGAGCTCTATTATTTGCTACCTCTCTTGCTTCGATCCATGTTTAGGTTTTTTCCAACAGACCCTTATAAGTGGATGGAAGGTCTGTGGAAAGGTGTTCGACCAAGCTTCTTGTCCTTAAACCGTGAACAAAACCAGAGATACGTTGATCTTTATGTAGACCCAAAATCTGTAGAGTATCATCAGTATATCTGGTAGCGAAGGCCCTGGTACTTTCACCTTCTCTTTATTTGATGTTCTGGACTGCTAAATGCGTCTTTGTGAACTTATTTTGCTGACTAAAGTGTGATCGAAAGTTAGCCTTTAGATCTTCGTAGTTGAGAATGCTACCTGCTTTATGGCTATTCCACCATATTCAGGCAGAATCTTTGAGGGTGTACGTAAACATTTGACAAGCTACGGTCATTAACCATTTTTGCATGCGAATGGCCCCTTCGAAAAGGTGCAAGAAATTATCAAGGTCCCCCTTTCCATCTTAAGAACCAATGTGGGAAGGCATTTTTAGTCCATCCGGGAGAGGATAATCCTCAATCCAGCTGACAAAAAGGGTTACGGAACCTATTGAATATGTGAAAGAGCCTACGGGGTTTGGGTTTGGATACATAGGCATATTTGGCGGTGCATACATGGGTTGCGTATAAAAGGGGTAATTACTCAAAGGGGTAACTACGGGATATATAGACCCATTATATGAAGGTATGCCATTATTCATGAAGGTCTACGGTATATACCCCCTTATGAATGATAGGCGGAGGTACCCCCAGCAGAGGGAAACTCGAAGGTTGCCCATTAACAATGCCCGACAATGGTTTTAAAAAAAAAAAAAACAAAAAAAAAAAAAAAAAAAGAAAAATGAAAAAAATAAAACACAAAAAAAACAACAGCCAACAACCCCTAAGCTCTACAGTGAACCCCATCTCCTTCCCCCCACACCACTGTACACATCCCCCAAACGTAAAACCCTTGAATGCCCATTATTGACTTCTAAGTGTACCTATATGTTGGATGAACACCCCATTCTATCGGTACATATTATGAGTCCTACCGTATAAGATTTACAAAAAGTAATATCATAGGATTACCGCTTTCATTTCTTCTAAAATGAGCCGCCAAGAATAGGGGAAGATTCATTCCCCTGCTTCCATTCTCCCTTGTTTCAATCTCCGAAGGCCTACTACCTTCAGCATTTCTTCCTGCCCTGCTCCCTTCCCAGTTTAGAGCTTCTTCGAATGTTGTCCCAGGATGTAGGATACCTCTTGTTGGATCCCACTTCAATAGATCGAATTCCTTAAGCTTGTTTAAGGTTTAGTTATATTAGATAAATCTAACACAATTATAGTAGAAATTTATGTGAATGTATTAAAGATTATGCGAAATCTAACTTTAATATTAGAAGAATTCTTAATGAAACAGTAACACAAGAACACAATTTAACAAAAAATAAAAGCTCCAATATTATTAAGAATAATACGAATACTCTCCTAGTATTAGGGTTACAAAACCTTGAAGCTATGACAATTCTATGAATGACTCATTTTTGGTACTTGTGTAGATGATTGAGATTGTGATTTTAAACTCTATGCCCTAGGACCTCCTTTTATACACCAAGGAGTCCTAGTCGATTTACAATATATTCCTAAAACTTAGAATATTCTCTATGATCTATTTTATAAATAACTAATACTTATCACGTAAGTAATCTTGATCTCCAATCAATCTTTATCCTTTCTTCTGTCTTTATCAATTCTCTTCTTTGTAACTTTTGTACTAGCAGCATTAACTTTTAACACCAGCAGTAGTAACTTATACACCAACAGCATTAACTGTGTACAAGCAGTAGTAACTACTTAGAATATTTTCTTCAATCTTCACCAGCAGTACTAACTTTACACTAGCAGTACTAATATATACTAGCAGTAGTAACTGTAAACTAGCAGTACTAACTTTATACTAGCAGCACTAACTACTTAGCATATTTTTCATTAAAGTTAATGAACAACACTAACTTTAGCTTAGCAGCAGTAACACAAACCTTAGCAGCAGTAACTTCAAGAAGGCTTTTAATCCCAACAATCCTCCCCTAAACTTGATATTTATCTCCAAAATCATCAAGTTTCATTCAAAGCTTCATCAATCACCAGGAGGATGCTTCCAAACACTTCATTTAGGTACATAGCCTTCCTTAAGCTGTTTCTTGACCAATCTAAGAAGCTCAAATGCCATTTCACACTCATAATCAACTTGAAGCTTCACATCATTGAACATCTGATGTAGTGTGTGATTTGTAAGTGGATACATCTTCTCAACCAATAGATAAAATAGCATGGATTGCATTGTTACACAATGAACTCCACAAGAATCATAAAGCTTCCAGTTCAGCACTTTAACTAATCCTTGTTGATTCTTCCATACATTATCTTCAACATGATGTTCAAACATGGTCTTCAAATTAAGAAGTAAGAAATTATCCATGTAATTCACTGGCTTTGTCTTCTTAAATCTTGCTTTGACTATACTCCAAAGAACTTCCAAGTCTTCTCTGTCAAAGTTTTTAAGCATCTTTCCAAAAGTTAAATACATCTGAGAATTACCATCTGCTCTGATAATTTGAAAATAGCTTTTCTTTCCTTCTTTGTAGATCTTGTAGTCAACAATGGTTGGAGATTTAGTAGATAAAGGTGTAGCATCAATAGTTACATCATCCCATCATCTAGAATTATTTCCAAACATTACTTTTAAGCTCTGTTGTTTCTTTGTCTTCTTCCAACTTTTGCTTTTTAGAGCTTTCTTGTTCCAGCTCTTCTCCTGCTCTCTCTAAACTACTCTCATGTGCTATCTCTGCTTCTGCCTTCTTGGAACTCTCTTCCACTAGTTCAGTTCTGTAGTCAACAAAGGTATTCACCCTTTTCATTGCTTTGTCAAATAATTCTTGAATATTGGCAAAGGAATTGTTCTTTAAATTTTTAGGCTTCCATCCTTCCATGTTTTTTAGATAAGTACACATGATACTCCTTTGTTGATCTCTTGTTGGTGGTTTGTTCCTCTTTTCTTTTGTTCTCTTAGCTGCAAAATATTTTCTTCTTTGCTCTAAGAATTGTATAAACAATCTTGCCTTTCTTCATCAGCCAATTCTTCTTGCTCTTGAGCTTGCAGTCTTTGAGCCAACTGATAATCAGCATCAATTTTATCTTGAACATCATCCCAAGATATGTTGGCTTCTTTAACTTGTTGAGCTTTTTCTTTGGCAATCCTCTCTTCTTCTTCTTCTTTAGCTTGTAGCTTGAAGGCAAGTTCTTCATCAAGTCTGAGTAGTTCTTTCTTAGACATTTTCTTCACAGGTTCTAGTTCAACCATTTTGCCTTTACCCTTGTCTTGAACCTTGACCTATGATGGTTGTTGTGAATAAACTATTGGTGTAGGTGCTTGCTCCTGTTCATGAATAACAAGCCATTATGCTCTGGGTCTTGTGCTAACAGCTGTAATTGTTGTAGCATTAGTTGTTGTTGTAAGTGGTGGTGTTGTTGTACCCTGCTCTGGTTCTTGTATCACAACCTTATCAGCCTTGGGTTTTGCAATCTTTAACTCTGCCAATGCTTGAGCCAAAGTCATTTCAACATTAGTTATTATAGTTGTTGTAGTTGTAGTTGTAGCAGCACTAGCTGGAATTGTAACAGCAGTAACTTCTTCAACCACACTTCTTGTTTCCTTAGCAGTGTTAACATCTACACTTTTAACAATCACCTCGTCACCATCTAAGTCATTAACACCAAACATATCTTCATCGGGCTGAACATTGACCATGTAAATGTCTTCATTAGCATCAATATTAGCTATCCTCCCCTGTTTGGATGCATCCTCTTCACCCAAACCTTCTTCATCAGAGGATTCCACTATTCTAGATGAACCAACCTTGTATAATCTTTTGAGTCTATGAGTTCTTGACTTATTCCTCCTCTTTAGCTTCTTGACTCTCCTTTTCAAACTTGCAATCTCAGTAGCTTGAGTGGTCTTTGTAGTCTTCAAAGCAAGAACTCTTGATTGTAAAGTTGTACATAATTCCATCAATTCCTCAAGTTTAAGTCTATCCTCACCACTTTGAAGTGTGTTACCTCTTGCGAGCAGTGGATCATTGGAATGTTTAGATACATTCTCGGACCTAGTCTGAGCAATTGTATCCCCCATGGTTTTTTGGCACCAGGGACCACTACCAGAACTAGTTCCTGGGGAACTTGGTTCATTAAGTGTTGCCTTGGATTAGGTCTTATCTATGTTACCATTATCCTGCTCTGCTTCTAAGCCAGTAGCAGTAGTGGCAACCCTTTCTAAACTGTCATCTATCTTCTCGTTGACAACCTCATCTACTACATTGGTTGTAGGACCACTAGGCTGAGGTACCTTAGTTTCCTTTCTCTTTGACCTTCTGATCTTTGTTTCTTTTAAGGTTGAGATGTTCATGGTTGAATAATGATGGGTGTGTGATGGGGATCAATTGGCATTTCTGAACCTTCACCCACTTCTTCTTGATCTTGTACCATCATTGTTTAGAATAATGGTGTTTCCCTTCCAGAAAATCCTTTTCCAACCCTTCTCATATTCCCAAAGATCTTCTTAGTGTGAGAGGGTGCCATGTAAATTCTCTTGTGAGTATGCATCCCTTCAAGTTGTTGATTCACAAACACTTGTACAAACCTTGGATACATCAAAACTTTTCCAGATACATTCTCCAAGTTCTTAACCATACTTTCAAAAATGTACTTTGAAGAGTTAAACTTCTGGTTTGTAGCTAAACAGATGATTACTAATGCCATAGTGCTACTAAACTTATTCCATGCAGTAGTCTTAGAACTTAGGCATTGTAAAATAGTATGAATAAAAAATTTCCATTGTGGGGAAAAGAATGCCTTATAGAAAGTAAGCTTTTGTGAAATTTTCTCATACCTCATCTGTGTAAGCTGTTCAAAGATGGTAGAATTGGGTAGACAATAAACACCATCAGCATCTTCTAGTTGAAGATTTCTTCTCACATTTGATTCAGTTATGATTATCTTGTTTCCATCTACTATGGCTTGTAACTATACTTCCCCATTGACAGTTTTGGCTTTGATAGTAGACCAGAACTGTTCTATGCGCGAAATGTATATAGTAGGATTGATCGTTAGTGCATATCTTATAGGATTTGCATTCAGAAAATCCACTATCTGCTCAAACCCTTTACTTTCTGCGGGTTTAGACAAAAACGTGGCCAAGTTGTGAGTATCTACAAACTTTAGATTCGCCATTTGTGTTGGGTTTTGATGATGAATGATAAAATTGAGTTAGGGTTTGTGATTAGAGAGTATACGAGTGAATGAAATCGATTAAATGGGTGATTGAAACCCTTAATCGAAGTATTTATGAAAATACCCTCAACAGCATTAACTATCACCAGCAGTAGTAAGTTATGCCTGGCAGCATTAACTTTCAACAGCAGTAGTAAGTTTATGCCTGGCAGCATTAACTTTCAACAACAGTAGTAAGTTTATGCCTAGCAGCAATAACTTTCACCAGCAATTGTAAGTTTATGCCTAGCAGCATTAACTTTGAGTCACTAGCATTAACTCTAATTTCATTTCAAACACTCTGTCTGTTTTTAATATATTCAACTCTCTTTCTGTTTTTCAACTCACCACTTCTCTCAATTCTTTTTCACACCAAATTACTCTGTCTGTTTTTATTTCACACAGCTCTCTTTCTGTTTTTATTCTCACCAATTCTCTCAATTCTTTTTCTCACCAAAACTCTCTGTCTATTTTCTCTAATAACCAGCTTTTCCATCATCAATCTAACACTTTTCTTTGCCTTTTCTGCAAAATGTTAGTTCAAAAACCAAGAAAACACATTCCATTGCAATTTTCACGATAATCAAAATATTAATTATACCTAACAGTATTAAGTATAACTAACAGTAGTAACTCATCAGTATTAAGTATAACTAGCAGCACTAATTATACTTAACAACAGAAACTTTTAATGACATGAATAACAGTAGTTTGTCGGAAATATATATATATATGAATAATAAACGTTTTAAATAAATTCTATAAAACGTTTACAAAAATTAGGCGAGTGAATACTTATTTTTATCGGAAAAATGATTCGGAAATACACGGGAAGTTTCGTGTGTTGGAATCGTCCGTTAGGTCGCTCAATGGTCCCGAACCATTTTTATCAAATATAATAAAAATTTTACATTTTAACCCCGGGACTATTTTATTACTTGTAATTTCTATTTAATTATATATATATTTATATTATATATTATATATATATATATTTATATATATATATATATTTATATATATATATATAACATATCACATTCCATTTTTCATTTTTACATTTCATTTAAATACACACCACATAAACATAAAATCATCTCCTCTTCTCCCCATTAACGGTCCGGCATCAACTGCCGCCGCCGTTGTCGGTCACGGATAAGTTTCGGTGACTTTTTGGCGATAACAAAACCGATCCCCACACTTACGTTTCCGATCCGCCATTATAAACGCTCCTCCCCACGCGCCTTTCCCCTCCAGGTGCCTCGGCTGCGTCGCAACCACCACACATCATCATCACCCTCATTCATACCCTCAATCATCCCACCGAACCCCACATGGATGCATACAATGACAGGACCCAATCCCGGCACTCACCATCAGTTTCGTGGTGTTTGTTACAACGAAACCACCACAAAGTGGTGTTCGGTTTGGGCAGCCACCTTACAAGGGTGGTTGTTTTGGTGGTCAACCCACCAAGAAGGGTCCGTTTGGTTCGGGTGGGAAAACGACCACACAAAGGGGTTTTGTTTTGCGGTTAGATGGAATTGGGGAGTTTGTTTGGGTTGTAAAACACCTCCCTGGGAACATTTGACAGTTTTGGTGTTGTTTGTGTGGTTTGAGACAGCCGGGTATAGCCGGGTCGGGCATGGGTTTGGTTTGCATTTGATTTGTCTTATAACGCCAAAGGGAGTCTGGTTGTTGGTTCGTGTCGAGTTTGGACTGCGAAAACAGCCGAGTGTGTCGGGTTGGCTGTTGGGACAGCCGGGGACAGCCGAGGGTGTGAGTTGTTTGGTTTGAAATAGATTAGGGTGCGGTTTGGTTTGAATTGTATCAGTAAGGGTGCGTTTGGTTTTCGGGTCAGCACCATCTGATGGTCTTTTAGGTTTTGATAAACCATAAGGTGTGTTTGGGATTTGGTTTAGCCAACAAACAGGTGTGTTTGGGGATTTGGCTGCTAGCGCCAACAGGGTGTTTGGTTTGTGCTGAAACTCCATAAGAGTGTTTGGTTTTGCAGATTGCGCCAAGGGGTGCGTTTGGGTTAAGGGAAAGATTACAATAGCGTGTTTGGGTGAGCAGAAACAATCTTTGAGGGTGTGTCTTAATTTATATAAATCGAATAATAAATATATCATAAGTTTTTATAAATATTAAACCGGATTAAATGGTGGTTATTGGTTAAATAAAGCTTTGTGTTTATTTTACTTAAAATTCTTGACTAATAACACCCGAGTAAATTGCAAACATGGATTGATACAAAAAGGGGTAAGTTTATATAATTTTTTAAGATTTGTGAATTTGTAATTATATTTTTTTCCATAACGATAAACAATCTGAAACTATTCTTTTACTAATGGGATAAGTTTACTTTGGCAAACCCGTCGAGGATAACAATATATTAAATTTATAAAATATATTATAATTTTTATATTATCAACTAGAAATCAACATCATAATGTTGTAAGAGTTTTTAAAAAACGTCGTTTAACATAATTTGTAGATTCAAAACGTGTGTTCATTGTTATAAAGAAACTGTCTATTAAATCATTTGGGGATATCCGGGAACGTGTCGAATTATTTAGTTTTATTCATTTCTATCACCTTCCTTATATAATACTTGGGAAGTATTATATAATTAAACCATTTTATTTTAAATTGTCACCTTTTGGATATAAAACATGTCATATATTATGTACTATTCGAGTTATTCTTTGGGTTGTGTATCTTGTCATATAATTCACAGTGTGAGCTATATAGGTCATTTTTCAATAGGTAATATATACGGAATATATTACACACCTTACGTTTACCTTTGAATTAATTATTTAACCAACCACCAAACTATTACAACTTTTAATCGAAATTTTTATCAAACGTGTCGAGTTGATCACAACAATTCTTCATGGGAAACACTAAACGCTTAACCACGGCTAGTGAGACTTAGCCGTTAAGACTAGTTGCAACTTCTTGATCGAGCCATTTCAGTTTTCATTTTGTCTGGCGCTTAATACGCGCATTCTCGCCAATCGTTCTTCATCATCGATGTGAGTTTATAGCCCCTCTTTCACTGTTTTACATTTACTTTACAAATCTCGGGGGAGAATACATGCTCAATACAACTTGTTTACATGTTCGTTTACAATGTCTTTTACATACTATTCCACACACCTGGCTTACATACTTGATTTTGCAATTCATTACAAACACCATTAGATGGTTGATTACAAACTTGGTTTCATACCTTGCCACATACTCATTTACATACACGTTTACGAAATTGTTTACATACTCATTACAAACTCAATTACGTGATTGATAAACACTCTCTTTTACTTAGGATTTAAGTATTAACGTGTTTTGAATACAATACTTTGGTTTTATAATGGACGCAAGTGTATATTTTTAATTGATTACGGTGGGTGGGGGGGGTTTTTTTGCCTAAGTAATTTGAATCCTATATGCCCAGTATCATGAACTGTCAATTGCATAGATGTAGTTGTGAATTACATTATGTGAGCGTGAGTGCTATTAGTAGATCTATTTGAGATTGAACATCTGTGGGAGAGATGGCACGAAATTTACATAGTGCGGGCACGAAATCTACATAGTGCGGGCAATGGCACGAAATCTACATAGTGCGGGCAATGGCACGAAATTTATATAGTGCGGGCACGAAATTTATATAGTGCGGGCAATGTCACGAAATTTATTATATTGACTTCATCTGTCGAGCTTCAGTGTCATGGCTTTAGGAAACGTAATGGGAAATTTTGTGATAAGTGCAGTTTGCTTTATCGCGGGGGAAAGTCTTGCGGTTCCTACATTTTACTACATTTTTGTGGTATTATATAGGATTGAAATAGTCTGCATATTTTCCAAACCTTGTTTAACATTATATATTTAATGCAAATCTATGAAACTCACCAATTTATGTTGACACTTTTAAGCATGTTTTTCTCAGGTGAATTAGATGCTTGGATTATTTGATGTGCATTGGAGTCTTTACATTCAAGTTTTTCATGGTGATGCAATGATGGGACAACTATTGTTTTGATTTCAGAAAATTAACGAGATTGTTTTACAAACGACACATTTAGAGGTCGTTCTCTTGTATCTTGCGCTATTGTATTATGAAGTAACGCCCCCTGACATATTTCCGCCGCGACACATTTTTGGGGGTGTTACACATATTATCTCAATTCTTTTACTCACCAAATCCTCTATTCTTTTTTTAATACCAACTTTTCCATCATCATTTAACTCTTTTCTTTGCTTTTTCTGCAAAAGTTAGTCCAAAAACCAAGAGAAAAAACACAATCCATAGCAATTTTTACAATAATCACAGTATTAATTATACCTAACAGTATTAAGTATAACTAGCAGCATTAATTATACTTAACAACATAAACTTTTAATGACATGAATAACAGTACTAATTCATATAAAACTCTACAAAAGCATAAAGAGATAAAAGATTTTAAGGATTTAGCATTCCAATACTAGCAATCAAATATTAAAACCTACTCTACATCAAATTGTTTTGTATGTAAATCTGCCAACTTTCTTGTCAATGTGGATTTTGAAAATTTGAATCAACTTCTTTTTCTATTGAAATCACTATAAAAATGATGTCTATCTTATATGCTTTGTTTTTGAATGAAAAACAGGATTTTTAATTATACAAATAGTATTGTTATTGTCAATAAAGATCTTGGTATGCATAAAATTGTACCCATAATCAAGTAGTTGATTCTGAATCCAAAGCACTTATCCATAGTAACTTGAAGCAGCCACATATTGCAAACATGATGTTAGGTCTTGATGATGTAAGATACGTCTATTGAAACATTTCATTGACACTATACATATGAACATCCACTTTTCACATCTTCATCTTTGAGCAGAGGCTTTTGAGTTTCCTTTGTGTGCTCTGCAATTCTTCGACTTTTGTATAAACCCAATAATGATGAATACAAGTAAATCTTTGATTATGAAATAGGAAGGAAATTAGTGTGAGAAATGGAAGGATGGATGTAATTCTAGAGAGAGAAAGTAAGTAACATTATAATTCATTAGCCAAAGTGAGAAATACTAAACCAACCCAACAAACTCTCTAAGCTATGGTGAGGGTATTTTATACATAGTTTGGTCCGGCCATGGGGCCTATTGATGGGCGTACCATGGGATTGAGCATATTAGCTTAATTTGTTTTATAATTCTAACTACGGCTTGGTCTAGTATATATTGTAGGGACCGCGGACTTTTCATTGTTCCGGTAATCTCAAACCCACAACTAAATGGACATTAAGTCACTCACTCCTCATTCTGTTCATTGCAAAAAACGGTCGAAGCCAGACATGACTTAGTCCACTTAAACAATTGAGATTTGGATTAACAGATTCAAGTTATAAAAACTTTTTCTTTCACTTTTTGTCATGAATCCTAAACAATGAAGACAAACATATCTTTCAATAATTGAATGGACACTAAGTCACTCACTCCTCATTCTGTTCATTGCAGAAAATGGCCTAAACCGGACATGACTTAGTCCACTTAAACAATTACGAATAGATATATATGACCCATAGCTTAGAATTCATAAAAACCTGATTTCTTTTTCAAAATTATTCACCACACTTGAGAAACTGATCTTATTATTCCACAGACATTTAAGCATTAAACATCATAATCATGAATCATCAACATTATTTCTTTCTCAAAACACCTTCACGTTTCCACAAACGTACTTTCACTGAATTTTGACTTTTTAGTATCACTGAATTTGACTTTTTGACCTTTCCGAGTTTGACTTTTTGACCTTTCCGAGTTTGACTTTTTGACTATTACTGAGTTTCACAAACAATGATTCTTTTTGACAAAACCAAATTCAATCCATTGTATTATATTATCACTCTCGGATTACCACCTGAAGTCAATTAAACTCGATAAACATCAAACTCGGTAAACCTCATACACATCCGAATTTCAATTTAAACTAATGGTTAATCATGTCTAGGCTATTCATCACATTTTTTCACTGAATCTATGCATATTATCAACCTTGATGTTTAATTATTGACAAAAACTCGATGACACATAAACTCGGTAATCTTCAATATTACCGAGTTTAAACTCGATAATACATAATCATCAATTAACAGTTTGATTATTCTCACCCACTTACGTTTGAGAAAGAAAAGTGATAGAAATCGTTGTAATGAACTCAAAAAGACTGGAATGAATTTCTTCTCAAACTCGGTAAATGGATTCGGTAATAGAAAAAATGAAATTCAAAAATTACATCCCTTTTATAGCCACCGAAAAAAAATTGAAAATTGACACATTTAGCCCCTGTGATTATCATTTTTGATTTGTTTTTCAATTTTTCACAAACTCCCCCTTGAATAATGAATTTTTGTCAAAAACTCCCCATTGAAATGAAATCATGTAAAGAACTTAGTCCCAAAATGAAAATGCTTAAATAAAA
Source organism: Tanacetum coccineum (assembly GCA_026074375.1). NCBI lineage: Eukaryota > Viridiplantae > Streptophyta > Magnoliopsida > Asterales > Asteraceae > Tanacetum > Tanacetum coccineum. Next base: position 4,126 of record BQNB010019661.1, on the reverse strand, counting down.
ACTCCCCCTTGAAACTTTAACGTTTTTCAAATTCAGTCTTTGTGAGAGATCATCGTTTTTATTTTATTTCCAAAATGATGTTTGTGAATGGAAAATTTTAAGAACTCCCCCTTAGATCATGATTCCGTATTTTCAATTTGAAAGCTTTTTATAAAAACTTGGAATCATGAATCTAATCATGTGATCTTATTAAATTATGTTTTTTTATAAAAATATGTCAAATTTTTTCTTTTGTTTTTGAAAAATTTATTTACATGTTTTTGATGTATGAACTTTTCAAGAAGATAACTTTGTCAGGCTTTCCAACTGAGTTGGAGTCATACATCTCATACCAATGCGATGAACTAGATACTCAAAGCGTTCTTTTGGAAGCGCCTTAGTAAATAGATTCGCAAGTTGGTATTCTGTCCCGACAAAGTAAATTTCCACAGTACCCTTCTTAACATGTTCTTTAATAAAATGATACTAGATGTAGGATCCCGTATATCACTTCACTTCATATGACAATCACGAATCTTAGATCAAGAAGAGAGAAAGAGAGTTGATTTCTAGAGAGAGAAACTAGTGAGAGAGTTGAGAGAGAATTAGAGAAAAGAGAAAAAATAAATATTATAAAAATGAAATCAACTTTTGTACCTTTTCCAAAGTGGAAAAGGTATATATATAGCCCGACACTTAAAGTGACGTGCGTGATATTTAACTAGGATCCGGGCTCGGGTCTTGCTTGGGATTAAATCCGAAACATATACAATATTAGTTTAATTATCGAGCCAGATTCCCGATACTTTCCTATTACAACGTTAACTAATTGATTGACCGAGACTAACATACATAATGGATGAACTTCATGTTCGACTCAATATTTTGAGGCTAACAATCTCCCCCGAAGTGAGTTCATTGATGACACTCCTTCATGAGATCAATGAGATTGCTTTTGTCGTTAAGCTCATGTGGTCTTGGTCTTTCTCTTTGTTCTTAGTTGTAGTTTGTTCCTTCATTTCTTTGTGATCTTGACTTTGAGGCTTTTTCATTGTCTTCACAACTTTGCCATCTTGTTATCTTGTGTCCTATGGCCAACATTCTCATACTATGCTCATCTTGAAAGCTCAAATCAAAGTTAGCGGAAGTCCTTTTGTCCTTTAAATCTTGAGCTTTCATGATAGATTATCTTTGTAGAATGAGCATGAACATGTGGTAATGAATCGGCTTTTGTTGATTGGGATACTGTCACCACCGTTTTAACCTGCAGGTTTACGTTAGTGATAATCCAGAAAATTGATTTGAAAATCAATCGACATATTACTTGTAAAAGCGTTTTTGTAACACATCGGGAGTTTTAAGCTTTTATCAAAATTCATCAACCGTCAATTCATTTACTGGACCAAATCAATATCCAGTTGTCACAAGTTTGATTCATATAGAATCTCGCAAGTCACCTACCAAGAGCTTGTTTGATGTTGACTCAAGCAGGATTTCCATCTTCATTGTGAATAACTTAATATATCACTCGTATTGTTCTGGCATATCATAAGAGAATTTGCGTAGGACTCTTGTTAACAGCTTGTGAACTTGATGATGTTCAACAAGTGTTTGAAATGGAATGTGTCCTAATGAGATTTAGATTGATCTCTGGGCTCTAGACTCGATTAGTGCATTTTGGTTTTAGTACTCGAAGGCTGGAGCAGATTGCCACCTATTCAATATCAATAATCTCGGAGTGAGATGTCAATAGATAACGTGTGTATCTCCGTGACAAATGAGACAAGTTTTCTGTAGAAACAAAGAATGCGTAAGGGTTGTGCATGCATCACTGGTCCCGCTTGGTGATTGACTGTTAAAGGAAGCATTAATTGAATCAGTAACCAATCTTCTCACGCTCTAATCAATCTTCTGTCAACACATTTCCCTGGTATCTCAACTGATGCATACCATAAATGACAAGATATCTCTTCTCCTATGTGGTTGGAATAGCGCACCGGAAAGTAACACGATAAAACACTGATTTTCTCTGCGGATAAGACATTTGTCTTCCCGGAATGGCCTACAATTAAATAAGGCTATGGATTCTATCACGTGTAGTTGTTGTACCTTTCAGTGTATTTACTCCTTCCCCTTGATGTTTTCGATACCTCAGAATCAGAAAAATCTTATATGCACACATGCTTGAGATCGTGTTCGCAGAATTAATAAACTTAAATCTATCCCGTGAGAATCAGTTTCAAGGCTTTTTAAACTACGAAAGAATTTCCAAACATTCCTAAGTCTTTTTACAAACTATGACGCGTTGGCAATATTAGTCGTATGTAGTTTAAAGCCTGAATTCACTAAGTCTTCAATTGCAAATAAGTCCCTAAAGTTTGAAGCAAATGACATCTAAGGCACATGTAGTTAATATGAATTAACTCCCTTTAAATTGTTATCTGTCATTATCAAAAACTTCAACTGTTTAATCCTTGACTTATTTTGAAAGACCGTTTAAAAGATTATTTGACACTTTCTCCCCCTCAAATAATGACCCGTTTTCTATTTAAAGAGCTGTAGTCATTGTTTGAGAGGTCGAATTATCTTTGAAAATCTTTTCGTGATTACTGAAAATATTGATTCATTGTGAAGACAACTTTTTCCCAATTGAAATAAGATTTCTCTTATTTTGACAAATAAATGCACTGAAACGTACACTTATTCTTATGATGCATGGATATGAAATAATCCATGCCCGGGAAAAATTAATTACCCGTTGTCTGGAACAGCTGTCTTTTCGACGACATGCGTTCCTCATTTTGAAAAGCGGGTTGCAGTCAGAAATAACTGCAAGCCATTGTCATGAGCTCAAAACTTTGAATGTTTTGTTAGAGTAGCTCAATACCGAAAAGACTTCTCTTTTCGTTGCTAAGGAAAAATGCACTGAGACGTGTATTTTCCTTTACGATGAGGCCCGGGTTATGTACAGAAATGTACATAAGCCAAAAAAAATATTATATTTATATATATATATATATATATATATTTTTATATTTACAAGATGATGTTTGATGATAATATCAAGCAGTTACGTTTGTCAGAACCTCCAGTTCTGCTGGAGTCAAACATCTCATACCAATCCTTCTGACAAGATACAAAAACCGATCCTCAGGAAGGGCTTTCGTAAATTAATCAGCTAATTGGTATTCAGTTCTGACAAAATATAATTTAATAATATCATTTTCAACCTGTTCCTTTATGAAGTGATACCGAGTATGGATGTGCTTTGTATGAGAGTGTTGTACGGCTTTGCATGAGATTGCTATGGCTGACTGTGAATCGTAGTACAACAGTATTTTGTTGTAGTTGAAGCCATAAACTTTAAGCTGTGTCCTCATCCACATTACTTGTGCACAACTTGCAGATAACGCCACGTACTGTGCCTCTGTTGAAGATATTGCAGTGCAATATTGTTTCTTTGACATCTTGCTTACAAGTTTGTCACCTAGGAACTGTATCCCTCCAGAAGTGCTTTTGCGAGTATCAATGCATTCGGCATGCTCAACGTCTGAAAATGCTTTTGAAAAAAGCCAGAATCCTTTGGATACCAGAGTCCCATGTTAATGGTACCCTTTAGGTATTTAAAGATTCTTTTAACCTCCTTGAGGTGCTTTTGAGTTGGTCGTGCTTGATAACGTGCACAATAGCATACTGCTTGCACTAAGTCTGGTCTACTAGATGTCAAGTACATGAGTGACCCGATTTTACTACGATAATCAGATTGGTCTAAGGGTTCTCCACTCAAATCTACATCTAGTTTGGGTTTTGTAGCCAATGGTGTACCAATGGAGTAACAATTGTCCATATTATGCTTTTTCAGAATTTCTAAAGCGTACTTGGCCTGATTGATAAAAATACCTTTTGGGGACTGGTGGATCTGAAGTCCTAAAAAGAATTTCATCTCCCCCATTAAGGACATTTCAAATCTACTGTGCACATGTTAAAGGGGAGAAAATGTGATTAAAATATGTGTATAATAATAACAGTGATTATTAGGACTCATATACTCCGCCCAAACGTGCTAAACAATTTCGAATACCGAAGCATATTTTGAGGGGGAGCATTTCTGAAAAAAATCAAAAAACGATCGAGGTACTAAACGCTT
>BQNB010019660.1:0-66534 GCA_026074375.1 Tanacetum coccineum | reverse complement strand
CAAGCTCTCTTTCTGTTTTTATTCTCACTTTATCTCTCAGTTCTTTTTCTCACTGAATCACTCTGTCTGTTTTTGTTTCATAGATCTCTCTTTCTGTTTTTGAACTCACTACATCTCTTATTTCTTTTTGCTAACAATTCTCTCTGTCTGTTTTTTATTTATCTTAATTCTTTTAAGCTCACTTTTTCTCTCTATCTGTTTTTGCTTTCACTCAATGCTCACAGTATTAATTATAACAATAGAACTAATCATACTTACCAGTAGTAAGTTAGGCCAACAACACTAACTTGAATTCCATCATTAGCTGTTGTTCCATTCCATTTCAAGCATTATTTGTGTAAAATCCGATGCATATCAACATAACTAACTTCCCCTTAATCAATACTTCAGGGGTTAAGCATTCCAATACTTTCAATCAGATATTGAAATCTACTAACATAAAATACCTTTGTGAGTAAATCTGCAACATTGTGATCAGTATGGATCTTGATCACTTGAAGTAATCTCTTCTCATATGAATCCCTGATGAAGTGATATCTAATCTCAATGTGCTTAGTCTTTGAGTGTAACACTGGATTCTTAACTATGCAGATTATGCTTTCATTGTCAATGAAAATCTTGGTGTTCATAAAGTTGTATCCATAATCAAGCAATTGATTTTGGATCCATAACACATGTCCACAGTAACTAGATGCAGATACATACTCTGCTTCAGTAGTAGAGTTGGCAACTACAGTTTGCTTCTTGCATTGCCATGAAATCAATCTTCTCCTAAGAAATTGACAACCTCCTGTTGTGGGATTTATGTCTAAACTAGCACCAGCATAGTCACTGTCAGTATAAGTTTCCAAATCAAATGGTGAGTCCTTAGGATACCAAAGGCCCAATTTAGGTTGACCTTTCAAGTTTCTAAAGATTCTTTTCACGGCATGAAGATGTGAAACTTTAGGTGTAACTTGAAATCATGCACAAGCACATACAACAAACATTATATCAGGCCTTGAAGATGTTAAATACATCAATGAGCCAATCATTGATCTATATAAGTGAACATCAACATCTTTAGCATTTTCATCCTTCATCAAAGGCTTTGAGGTCTCTATAGGTGTACTTGCTGTCTTCACAGTTAAAAAGCCAAACTTCTTCAAAATTTCATCCACATACTTGTCTTGACTGATGAAAATTCCATCATTTTTCTGTGTCACTTGTAATCCTAAGAAGAAGGTAAGCTCACCCATAGAGATTATCTGGAACTTTTTATGCATTAATTTCTTAAACTCAGTGCATAAATTCTTCTTAGTAGATCCAAAAATGATATCATCTACATATACTTGAACTAGTAGAATATCACATTTGATCATTTTAATGAACAAAGTATTATCTATTGTTCCTCTCTGAAATCCATTGTCCAATAAATAGGTAGATACAGTTTCATACCAAGCTCTAGGAGATTGATGTAGACCATATAGTGCCTTTTCTACCTTATAAACTCTGTCAGGGAACTCTGGATCTTCAAACCCTGGAGATTGACAGACATAGACTTCCTCTTTAATCTTGCCATACAGAAATGCACTCTTCACATCCATCTGATACACAACAAAGTCTTTGAATGAGGCATAGGCTAAGAATAACCTAATTGCTTCAATCCTAGCAACTGGAGCAAAAAACTCATCATAATCTATTCCCTCTTCTTAAGTGTAACCCTATGCAACCAGCCTTGCCTTGTTTCTAACCATAATACCTTTTTCATATTTCTTGTTTCTGTAGATCCATTTTGTTCCAATGACCCTCTTGCCATATGGTAAATCAACTAAAGTCCAAACCTTCTACAGTTTAAACTGTAGAAGCTCATCTGGCATTGCTTCTATCCAGCTTGGATCTGTCAAAGCTTGAATTACCTTCTTGGATTCTACTTGTGATAGAAAACAAGCAAACAGACAATTCTAAAAATCTTTATGGTTGATCCTCTGTTGCACTGAACTAAACATACCATGGTCAGTCACACTCTTTGTCATTCTTCTGGTTTGAGGTGCTGAATGTATATCTCTAATGATTTGTTTAAATGGATAATCCTTGTGAATTCTGGTAGTTGGAATAGGACTAACAGGCATGAATGTATCCAAGTTGTTCATGTCAGCCTCTGTACCAACACCTTCATCATCATCTGAATAGACAATCTCTTCCAAATTAGGCATATTTTGATCATCAACACATCTATAGACTGTATTCTCATCAACAACATTATCCATTATGTTAGCAGTATTAACAGTTGAACTAACAATATTAATAATGTTAGTACTGTTAACATTTTCATCCTTCTCTTGATTAACTCTTGGCTCCTCTATATTTGGCACTTCACTATCTTCAGCATCCTTCTTTTCCTTCTCCCCTGATGGTTTGAATCCAGCATCAGGAGAATCCTTTAAACTAGAAGAGAATGGTGGATTTTGAGTACATAATGGTAGCAGTATATACTCATGACTAGGTACTGTCTTCTTCTCAGCTTGACCTGCATCTATACTTTCTTTGGTACCTGCATTACCATTAGTTTGATTCCCTGCAACAACTGGCTTATAATTCATAGATTTTGTCAGTGTATCAATATCAAAAAGCCATTCTGGTCCACTCCCTGCAATAGTAGGTTTATTTTCAAGAAAAGTAATGTGCAAGTTCTCTTCTACTATCCTGGTTCTACTGTTAAATACTCTAAATGCCTTGCTATTCACAGAGTATCCAACAAAGAATCCCTCATCAGCCTTCCCATCAAACTTACCTAGGTGGTCTAAGGTATTAAGAATAGTAACAGGACACCCAAATGGTCTCATGAAGCTTAAGGCAGGTTTTCTACCTAGAAAAAGTTCATAAGGGGTCTTGTTGTGAGGCTTAATTACTAATACCCTATTTTGTACATAACAAGCAGTATTAACTGCTTCAGCCCAAAAGGTAGTAGGTAACTTTGAATCAGCTAGCATAGTTCTAGCAGCCTCTATTAGTGTTCTATTTTTCCTTTCAGCTACTTCATTTTGTTGTGGAGTCCTAGCAACACTAAATTCTCTCTTACTACCTTTCATTTCACAGAACTGATTCATGACCTTATTCTTGAATCCAGTCCCATTGTCACATCTGATCACTTTTACCTTAAGGTCTATTAAATTTTCTATGCCTGTAATAAATGTTTTAAGGATTTCACTAGTTTCACCCTTAGTGGCTAAGAAGAAAACCCAACTAAAGCTACTATAGTCATCTGTGACAACTAGGCAGTACACCTTTTTCATTAGACTCTTTACAAATGTTGGCCCAAACAAATTCATATGCAACCATTGTAATGGTTGGCTGATTGAGCTTACAGTCTTGGTCTTACAAGAGGCTTTATGTTGCTTTCCTTTCTGACAAGCAACACATGTGTGATTATTTTCAAAAATCTTTGAAGGTAAACCTCTAACAAGGTTTCCCCTCACTAGTTTGTTCAGTGTTTTGAAATTTATATGCCCAAGCCTCCTATGCCAAAGATTAGATTCATCTAATGTGGCCTTTGCAAAGAGACAAGTTAGACCTCCTGAAGGAACAATATTCTTTAAATCAACACTGTACATGTTATCTTTTCTAGGAACTCTAAGCAAGACATGATTTTCATCAAGTAGCTTAAAGTCAGGAGACAAAACAACACATTCAGTGTCTGTAAAAAGAACATTGTTTTTCTTGTCACACATTTGTGAGACACTAAAAAGGTTAAACTTAAGCTCCTTAACAAAGTACACATCTTCAAAATCTAATTTACCTGTACTGATTTTACCTTTACCAGTGATTCTACCACCCTTGGGATCTCCTCCAAATGCAACAAATCCACCATCAATTTCATCATAATCTAAGAGGTAGGACTTGTTTCCAGTCATGTGCCTTGAGCATCCACTGTTAATTACTCCTTTTTCTTGCAATTCTAGCAGTGGATTGCCCTACATAAAAGTAAGAGAATTAGGCTCTCTTGGGGACCCAAGCCATTACTGACTTGGATCTGCCTTATGCATCACCTTAGTAAATCTTTTAAAATTCATTGATGCACCATTGTGTCTAGAGACATGGTCTAAAACCTTTTGCCTTGGTCTCTAAGCCCAACATGTTGAGGCCTTAACAACATTAGCCTCATTTCCCTTATTATCACTTACTACTGCTTTTGGCCTAGCAGTAGTAACATTTCCCTTAACAGTATTAACTTTTTCTTTTAAATTACTGTTCTTATTTGTTGTAGACTTGTAAAATGTCTTATAACATGTGAGTGTGCTCTATTTAAAATATTTGATGATGTCCTTGCACTATTCACTGATGGTCTTGGGTAGGTAATATTAATTAGTCTGGCAGTATTAAGTGATACTGTTGCTTTTGAAAAGTTTTGCCTAGCAGTATTAAGTGTTTAATGCCGATTTCATTAAAGATGCTTTTGGAACAATACTTTTCTTTTGGCATGAGGGTGAGTCATTCTTGAGAATTTGGTGATTTTACTTCTGCATTGTTCCTACAGTTTTCTCTACCATTTTCTTTTCATGGAAATCACAATTTTGATTCCAATGATTAAAACTTGCCACATCATAACATAGCTTTATTTTAAACTCAAAATTACTTTCCTAATTTAGGAGTCATCTATTATTACAATTTCTTTTGTTACCTTTAGGGCTTTGACTGTTTTTCTAAGGGTAATTTAGCTTGCTTTGTTCTCTACACTTCTTAACAGATTCCCTAGGTGTTTTCACCCATGCTCTATTAGATTTACAAATTCATTTTGGCAAAACTAGTTTTCTTGTTTAGACTTAGTAAACTCAGTCTCATTTTCATCCTCACTTTCAGATATTAGTCTTCAAACAAACTTAGGTTTTGACACACTAGTTTTAGCTTCACTTGTTGTAACATCAGGTATACTAGTTACTGACTTACTAAGAACATATTCTTCCTTATTAGCTAGTACCAAATCATATTTAGGGGGCAAGAAGTTCCCAGTATATGGAGGGGGAACAACATTGTCACACCCCACCAAGGCGGAAACGCGAGGCATAACGAGAAATGGATATACACAACACAATGGCGTCTATATAGAGAATACTAAAATGCATACAATAAAGTAAAGTATAGGACAAAAGTTGTCAAACAATACCCATAATAAGCAAAACATAAAGGGTTTTATTGATGTGAAAAAAAGGGAAGTTATCATCAATAAGAGACATGCAACATATATCCTTACAAAGGTAACATCCAACATATAACTTCAAGTTCATCTTAAGGTTCGCTTTCTTGCACTTCTTCACTATCTTAAGAATCCTCATGACTTCACACTGAATAATGATGCTTAAAATGTCAACCACAATGGTGGAGAGAGTCATAGGTTTAAGACACATAAATCAATCTTTTAAATCCAGTTACGGGGGGTATAATATAGAACATAACATAGCAGGACATAAAGTACTATATATACAGCTAACATGCAATCAAAATCAATCCTCATTTGTGACGGCTCGATGTCAATCATCACAAACATTGGGAACGGAACATGTTCCCGATCCACAACAATCATCAACGCATTGAGACGATTCACGCTCAAGCACAAAAATCCATTCACAATAATCAGACGATCACGCTCACTATCAAACAAACTCACAGTAATTAAGCCGATCACCTTACTACCAAACATAAATCCATAAATTCCAGGAGGTTGTCAAGCTCATGCACAACCATCCATACATTAAAAGCAAAGTAGACTTACATTCAATAGTCTTGTATAGCCCAATGCATCGTTTAAAACACAATTTTCATAGTAACTAAAAAACCATTATAAACCTCTTTGGACATCATTTCCAGCCCAAATGTATAAAACATTAAAAAGGGGGGACTATAAACTCACCGTGATGCTTGTTCCAATAGTATCCAACAAAAGGCTTCCAAACACTTCACGGATAATCTAAACAAATTAAGCTCACAATCAGCTACCAGCAATTAGGCATTAACCCAATATGATGTAACTAACTATGATGGATGATCTTAATCTATATACCATAGGTCTTATACTTGATTTAACCTTTGCCAAACTCTTATATATGACATTTATCGCTTCAATACTACACTTTACAATTTTCTGGTTTTGAACAGAATTTTTTATCACTTATGCGTCTAACGTACCACTTAACAACACCTCAATATTTTAAACCAAAAATTCACCATTCTATCTTATCTGTCTTATGAACCTCTCTTAGCTTCTCCTAAAGCCATTACCCTTTTACAAATACCTTTAGGAAATTCATATAATCCAAAATGTCATAATTCGGCACAGAATCTGACCCCCTAAAAGTATGACGTTAAATAACACTTTAAACCTCATTTTAGGCTTCTTAGAAAAAATTCAGGGGATCACATCAACAATATATAAAACTAACTTCCACGTGATTTTTAGAGCCTTCTAACTAGATGTTCTAAGTATTTTTAGAAAATCAAACAACCACAACCGAAATTCGTCACCGGTTTTACACACTGATTTTGTAACGACCTTTTGACCCACTTCCCGACCATAAAAACTCACGAGACTAACTTTTCTGGAAATTATACTCTCCGAGGTTATCTCCAGTATGTTGTAAATTGTTTATTTGAATTTTTATGATTGAGTTATGCTCGTTACAAAACTGCCTAACTTTTTGCAGTGAATTAAACAACTCATTCGGACGATCTAGACCTAAATACACGATCAAATCTTGCAACCAATTAAACTAATGATCAACCACTGTATTATAAAATAATAAACTTCCAGAAAAATCAAAGCCCTAATTTACAACCCTAATTTTATAACCCTAATCCATCAAGTTTAAATTACATTAATTGAAAATTAATAACTAGAATTAAACAAGGATTAGAAAATACCTTAAAAGAAAACCCTAACTTTTTTTTTCCTCTCTTCTCTTTGGTTCGACCGGTTTTACAAGGGGGAAGGGTTTGGGATTTTGTTTTGTATTTATAGGCTACATATAATGTACTAGATAATCCCTAATTAGTATTAGATATCAATTAGGATTCCTTTTTTATTTTTTTTCTTTTCTTTTTCCCTTTAATTTTCGTATTTACTATTCATGCCTAAAAAAATATTTTTTTATTTTTTTTATTAATTAATTACCTTCAATACCTTAAGTTTTATAAAAACCTAAGCTAATTTGGTAAACCATTTTGCTTGAAAACTACTTTCTAAAAATAACTTTTCATTTCCAAATTCACTTTCTATATATGGAAAGTTTACAAAAAACTCTCTTATTTTAACAACTCATTTCTTTCACAAATGACACGCTTCTCATTTTAATTCATCACATAGGCATCCACATATTAACCAAAACAATTCTCTCAAAATACCCAATCAATTCCATTATCACTATAAGTGATTAAAATGAAATTTCTCCATCAAATAACTCATTTCTCTTAACTTAACCCCCAAAACCTAAACTTATCTTAAATTTCTAACCCAAAAAATTGTATCCGTAATAAATCTTACACATTTAAACACGGAAATGCTCTAATCTAATAATCAATCCTTTTTTGTCACTCAAAAGTGTGCAAAATGAACTAACCAACTTCATCACCATTCCATCTCATGAGGATGATCACCTCAATAGATGATTACCCATACCTCATTAAACACATATAAACATTCATAAAACACATCAAATCACATAAACCATACATTACAACAGGCACCTAAGTCAACACTAACGGTTTGACTAACCTGCTCAAGTCATGGTTGTCACAGTATCCCCTCCTTTAGGAATTTCTAGTCCAGATTTAACTAGAAGGTTCAACTCTATCATTACCAAACAATTAATCGAGGATACTTATCTTTCAAGTAGTCCTCCTATACCCATGTTAACTCAAAGTTACACTTTGAATTCTAACAATTTACAACCATAACATTCCTTTATGCTATTTTCCCTTGACCTCATTTGATCCTTGCGTTCCCAAGTAAGCTCAGGACCACGCTTCGAATCCCAACGAACTCTCACTAATGCTATCATACTATACTTTTACTCATGACCTCTCGGTCCACAACATCAACGGTTCCTTGACAAAACAAAGAGTCTTGTCAACCTTAATCTTATCCAACTTCTACAATCCGAATCCAACTGCTAGTGACTTTGCTTACCCCCACAAGGTGCAATTAGAAACACAACAAACCCTCAAAACATAAAAGAAAACACCAAATCTACATGAGCCTCGCCCGTCCTCGAGGAAATTCCTTTTAAACTTTAAGTTGTGTAACAACATGTTTTATATCTTAACCTCGCAACTCATCAAACAAGAACTATCTTGAAATTAAGATATAAGATGTTACGAAGCTCAACTTATCTAAAGAATCCACGCAATTTCAGGTTTACTTAAACTTTTAGCACCTCCCAATCTAATTTCCGATACTCGGCTCATAAGACAGAAATTCTCAACCCGAATATAGGCCCATCCATCAATGGTATCTGAAAGGGTCCTAACATAACTTCTGGTTCTAACTTGTGTTTCTTTCCAAATGTACTTACACCTTCAAGGTGATGAGACCCTTCAACCATCCCATAACACCTACCAGCATTAATTCAAAAGTTTCTTTACTACTACCAAGGTAACTCTTTTAACAATTTAGCTGACTCAAGCCTTTCCTGTATTACCGCTATCTTGTTGGTTGTTTCATGCACCAAATTCGATCCATTCAACTTACTCTCTCCAGTTTCAGCCCATAAATTGGATATCCGACATTCCTTTCGCATACTATGTTTCTAATGAAGCACATCCATATCGAATGATTAATCCCACCCTTAGTGAAAAAAAATCATCTTACGGAAAATAAGTTTTCCATTTACCTCCCAAAATCTACCATACTTGTTCTAAGCATTGCTAGGAATGGGGTGGCTTAGTCAAGTTCCATTGACTAACCCAATGCATCGTATCCACTACTCAAACTTGGTAACTTAGTAATATCATCCTTAGTTATTTTTTCCCACTTCTACTCGAGTAATTTAGGTTGTAGCAACAATCCTAAAGACCCTTGATACTCAACCATCGATTAGTTAACCTAAAACCATACAACACCGTATCCGCTCCAGGATGGGATAAAAATACTTTTGTCATTACGGCCTCTTCATAGCCTAGTCCTTACATCTATCCAAATGGAGGTTCGAACCTTTTCTAACCAATATGAACGCTCTCATCTTTTCACATGCGTTGGTTCCATAGCCACGCAACATCTTATGTTGACGCATTCATTTGCTTTTGGACATCTTATCTTACACCACCAACATCCTTTTCTCAAACCTAGATCGGATTGTCGTAAATCTAGCTCGAACTCATTCTTTGCTTCACTCCTTCTTCCTATTCCACGGTACAACATCTACATTTGCCTTTCCCAGATGGTACTTGGCCTCGAATTATAAAATCACTAAATTAACATCCATCCCATCATCTTGCCTCATGTTCAATCTTGCCGATTGAATGTTGTGTTGGAGACATTCATGATCTGTATAGATTACTCTCCTTTGTCTTGTCTAACTTAATATGTTAGGATTATTGTAATAGTAGTTACTACTAGTAGGTATGTAGTTCCTACTGGTAGGTATAAGTTATCCTACTGGTTAGGTATGAGTTCCTACTGAGTATGGATAAACTGCATAAGTTAGTGCTGGCAGACCATTTATGGTTCCCTGTGGTAGAACAATAGTTAGTCCTGGTAGTATTATATTTGGTCCCGGGTTAGTAGTATAGTTAGTAAAGTATAAGGATATGCTTGAGCTATGCTTAGAAATGATAGCTGCATATCTCTTTTGACGCGTTTTGTGTATCAGTGCGGTTAAGGTTTCAGTAGTATATTAGAAACCCAACACCACGGCCATAGAAGGGATGAAAGAACTGAAAAATCACAATTCTCTAGTTAATTATAGATAATCCATAGAAGGATCTTTTAGTTTAATAGTCTTGTTCTTCTTATAGGCTTTGTCTAATTTCCGCATAGACATTAGCTTTGTTTAGCAAGAGTCTCTCTTGTGATTAGCTTGTGATTACATAGGTTAATCACCATCCTTAACTGGAAGTAAAGAATCTATCTGAGAGTTGGGTGTGGGATATAATCAAGTCTAGTATCAGAGCTTGTTGAGAGTCTCTGGATAATAAGAACACGTAGATCTAGACTCTTAGAAACTTAACACATAAAAAAACATCCAATACCCTTACACACCCTTTTCAAGTTGGTACTGACCATGATGATGATGCTTCTGATATTAATAATGACAATGCTCAACCACAACAACAGCAAAACATTCAACCTCAAATCATCACCACTGTCTCGAACAACAATGCAAAGTTTCCTTATTTGAAGAAGGATGAGTATGAGGTCTGGGCTATGAAGATGGAATACTGGATCACAAACAATGATTGATATCTGGAAGGTGATTCAAAATGGCAACAGCTTAAAAAGGACTGGAAGAGATCATGATGGAAGGGTTATTCTTCTCCCAACGACTGCAGATGAACACATTGCTGTTCAGAGGGAATCAAAGGCAAGAACTACCTTGCTTCAGTCTATTCCTGATGATCATGTGGCTGATTTCCATTATATGGATGATGCAAGGGATATATGGAATGCAGTCAAAGCTAGGTTTGGTGGAAATGCCGAATCCAAAAAGATGAGAAAGTCCATGCTGAAGCAAGAATTCTCAGAGTTCAGAATTAGTGAATCAGAGGGATTGCACAAAGGGTATGACAGGATGCAGAAGATTCTCAGTCAGCTTAACCAACTCAAGGCCAAGCCTGATGATGAAGACATCAATCTTAAGTTTCTCAGAGGTTTGCCTTCATCTTGGTCACAGGTGGCTTTGACCTTAAAAACCAAAGGTGGACTTGAACTTCTTTCTTTTGATGATTTGTACTACAAGTTGAAGACTCTTGAGATAGATATCAAAGGATATTCTACTCATTCCTCAAGTCAATCTCCAAGCCATTCTGCATTTGTTAGTACTACTAGTACTAGCAAAAAGATGTCATATGCAGAAAGCCCAAGCTTCTCCTCATCTACTACTTACTCTGCTCCATCAAGTTCTAAAGCTAGA
Source organism: Tanacetum coccineum (assembly GCA_026074375.1). NCBI lineage: Eukaryota > Viridiplantae > Streptophyta > Magnoliopsida > Asterales > Asteraceae > Tanacetum > Tanacetum coccineum. The sequence goes on along the minus strand of BQNB010019660.1, from coordinate 55,435 downwards.
TCTCACAGTTCTGGTAATGTGCTTCAAGATGTTTTTCACTCTCTTGTAGCTAAAAACGTGAAACCAGAATAACAAGTGCTTATGATGATTTTGGCATGTTAGACAAAATTAGACTTAGAAGAGATGGATATCAAATGGCAAATGGCTATGTTGTCATTCAGGGTGAATAAGTTCGAGAAAAAGGCTGGAAGGAAGATTGAGTTTGATAAGAAAGAAGCTGCTAGGTTCAACAAGAAAGTAGTTAGATGCTATAAGTGCCTGTAAAAGGGCACCTTGCAAGAGAATACAGAGCAAAAGGGGGAAATGAAAAGAGATATTCATCATTCAAGATTCAGGAACTTTGGAAAAAGGAGGCTGATACTAAAGCCTTAATAATAGTTGACACATTGGAGAATTGGAAAGAACATGAATCTAGGAATGGTGAGGGTTTTGCTCCCAAAGAGTATGGAATGGTTGCTGGTTATGGTGTTGCTTGTAAAGAAGGTGTTGCTGAAGTATATAGCTTGATCACTAGGAATGGTACTGATGCTGCTGTTAGAGAATTTGCTCTCATGGGCATGACCTCTGAGGTACAAAACTATCCTTTTGGTTGTGAGCATAAATTTAATAATCTTCAAAAATAGTATAATGATCTAAATGAACAATATAAATGGTACTATATACAGGTTTAGGCTTATAAAAACTCTCTTAAAACATTAGAAAAACAAAGAGAGTCTATCAGCCAAAATCATTAGATATGAAGAATAGATTAGAGTATTGTCTATTGAATTAGAAAATACAAACTAATTACTGAAAAATTCTGAAAGATAATAAATTGTGATAGCAGAGATTGCAAGAAAGATTTACAGAAAGACTTGATAATCACTTAGTACAATTGAAAGTGGAGGACCTCTACCAAAAACTTGTTCAGATTAATTGATAGTTCCATGTCTGTTAAAACAAAAGTGGGTTTGGGATTTAATAACTATATAAGTGAAAATGAGTTAGGATGGGATGACTCTACATTTAGTGTATTTACTACTAACTCTGAAGAAGTGAAGGTAGACCTCTTTTCAATAGGTTTGCCAATGTGATAGTATGAAAAGTTGTTTGCCTCCTCCTCTTTCTGGAGGACTACACTCCTCTTATCAAATCACATTGATTTGGATGAATCACAAATGTCTTATGGTACAAAGTCCTCAACCTCTAGTGACTCTAATTTTGTGTCTAATGACTTTATCTCTTGTGATAACAGTGACAAGTCTCAGGGGTAACACAAAGACTTTGGATGCTAGTGATTCTAGTGTCAAATCTTCAGAGCCTAAGTCAAATGATTCTAACACCTGTGCATCAACTTCCAGTGTATCCACATCTGAGAGTGAAGCTGAGATTGAGTCTAATGTTGGGACACCTATCCAAGAACCCATTATTGTTCAGGATTTACCTAGTTTTCGTTCTATAAGAATTGAAAACACTCTCTAGGACCTGTGTAATATGAATGGTTATTTTAATAAAAATGGCAAGGTCATTTTAGGAAAAATAATTTTCTGCTTCTAAAGGTCTGGTTTTAAGGTGGTTGTTATCTTTCATTTTAAGGTTGTAATTTATTATGAGACCACAATATTGCTAATGATTTTTGATGGTGTGGGATATCCTCAAAGGGAACAATTTGGGACAATGCTACTAGGGTCACTCAGTTAAATTAATTTATCCCACAAGCAGTACTTCTCAGGTCTGGCAAGATTTCTTTATTCCTACTGCTAGACCAAACCAGGTTCCTGCTGGTAGGCCAAAATCAGTTTCTACTGGTAGGCCAAAACCAGTTTCTACTGGTGCACCAGTTTCTACTGGTAAGCAAAATAGGCCTCCTCCAGTTCATGCTGGTAGAAGAAATTCTTCCTTTAGTTACTTCTGGTTCGGTGGAAAGCTACTGCTAGACCTATTGGCCATTTGCCTACACCTACGAGTTCTTATTTTTAGACCTCTACACCATTTGGACCTCATGTTTATTATAATCAAATGCATTATGATGGGGATGGATGGGCAACTGCTGTTAAGCCCTCAGCAGGTTGTTTATAACACCCTGTGTTTTCAAGTCTTTGACGACGTCAATAAATGTACTATTTATTGTTAGTATTGTACGTGTTTGCTTTAAATTGCAAACGTTAAGTTAAATCGGTTAGCCAAAATATTAGCGTTTCAATGTAAAACGGGCACCAAACAATTAATGTTTACATCAAGCATGGTTATATAATTAATTTGAGGATAATTATTTAACTTAGTCATCATTTATTTTTATCGGATTAGTAAAGTGTATTCGTTTTCGCGATAAATTGCGTTTTGGCACTCCCGGAAACACGAAACTTTCTCTCGCTCAACAAATTCCCACTTTTTATACACTAATACATAAAATTTATCAATATATCAGGTATATCACTCTTATGCTGAAATTCTTGCATTTTATACAAAAGATTTCATGGAAAATAGTAAAGAAAACTTACTACTTGGTCAATTTGAACACCTTACTTCTTTAATGACACAACCATACTAGCTTACTTTGTCTAAAGGACCATCCCCTAAAGACCATACTATGTCACTTGATCTAACTATTGCACCTTTTTGGTCATCTATATCTTATATACATGCAAGTATCTAGTAAGAGAACCCATACATATAAACACTTAACTAGAAAATCAAACAAAACCTCCTTTTTCCTCTCTATATGCTACGGCATCAAGCAAGCACTTTAACAAACCCATACAAAATTTTCTACAACCCATACCCTTCTATATACATCTATTCTAAGATATACTAAGGCATTTGCAAGCATTGGTTAACCATATTCAAGTGTTAATCAAGAGAAAGGAAGTTAGGGTTTCTATTAAGGAAAGCTAGGGTTTCTTTGTGTAAGCTTGGATTTGTGGTCTAACAAGGGTTTAGCACTTGAATTTCATCACATAAACATCGTTAAGGTCCACTTGAACTCTTTATGTTCTTGTAATTTTCATTTTTATGCATATGATCATTCTATTTAGCTTATATCACCATTTAAGTTTTAATCATGAAAATGAAGTTTTCACTTGAAATGACCACATGGATTACTTTTATATATGTTGTGTTATTACTTATATCATGTAAAAAGGGATGATAAAATATTGTGTCATGTTGATTTGGTGTAAACATAATCATGGGTTAATTAGGGTTTACAAGTTTCATAATATGTTTCAACTTAAAGAAATACATAAGACATGTTAATATTGATTATGGACTTTTAATCATGTTAATAGAACACTAAAATAAAGTCATATGGAAAGAAATACACTTGTACACACTTGGTTATGTATAAAAATGATTATTGACAAAACTAGTAAATTAAGGTTACTTAAGTAAAGTTATGGTTTTAAAGTATGTTAATGGAATTGTTAACATGAGTAACTTGGACCTATGAGGACTACTATGGACAATAGACACTTAATATATGTATGATTTATAATATATATGATATATGAGACTTGTGGTAAAATACAAAAGTGTTAAAGTATAAAGAAAAGGTTAAAAATGGACTTAACAAACTTAATCAAACTTGCTGTCCAAAATTCGACATTTTACATATCTATTTTATATTTTTATAAGATAATACATTTCACGACGATTCCGAAAAGGTAAGAAACTTGTTAAACGGATTAATAACGAAAAAGTTACGTTAAAAACGAGTTATACGTTAATAAACGAAGTCGTAAGTAAATTTTTATAAAAACATTTTTATAAAAATTACAAACAGCAAGGGTTAACATTTTTAATAAATAATACTCATTTTTAGGATTCCAAAATGATAAGAATCGAAAATTTTCAATTAATAACGAACGAGTTATGAATTTCGCGAGTTTACGACAATTAATACTTTTATAAAACTATTTTTATAAAAGTTACTATTCATGACAGAAAGTTACATTTTTGTAAACCTCATAAAAATATAGAACATTCAAAAACGAGAACGTCCTCGAAAGAATCATTAAAAACGGAGCTATAACGAATAAAATACGACATTTACGGGTTTTACGACGACAAATACGAAATTTATAAAACTCATGTCTGTCATGAACAGTAAAAGTTACTGTTCATCAGGGGGGGAAAATTTTATGAAAATGTCAATATCGAAACCCGTCTTATTACGAAAAGGCGAAAGTTTCGCCAGTTTTACGAAACGGTAATTATTATATAAAAAAATGTTTTTAACGTGTCTAGCCAATTTTTCCAAAAACCATTAGTTGGTGATTGAGCTATATAGAATATTATGTGGTTATCAAAGTACTATATTACTAGGGAGTTTCATAATGAGGCCTCTTCGGATGGCGTATCGACGAGTTGTTGGATTTACGATTTAAAGTGTCCTAACTCCTCGTACGTCATGTCATGACCTCTTTAATTATGATAGCCCGAACGATAGTACGATGTAACAGCTATAGGATTATATTCAATGTTGTTGATTAAAGTACTCGGTACTTATACGACCTTAATTTAATTAGGTTGCATTTGATCAATTCGCGTGGCGCGTTAATTGTGATACACTTGGCATTACTCACTCAAGGTGAGTTCATAGCCCCACGTTTCTACATGCTTTTGTTTTTACAAAGTTTTTGGGGTGAAAAACATGCAATGCTTTACAATTGGACACAAGTGGTTAAGTTTCATGTTATGATTACGTGTTGCCTAAGTAGCGATAACCCATATCTGAGCCCATTATCATGAACTGTTAATTTCGAGCACGAATGTTATAAATAGATCTATTGGGTTTGACAACCCCGTTCGGGTGATTAGCTATCACTGGACAAACGAACGTATACCATGTCGAATATAGGATGTTGCGGGTTAGAACATCACCACGGGCAATGTAGGCCATTAATTTGGTATTCATACACGTCAAGCTTCAGTGTCATGAGCTTAGAGCAACGTAATTACATTTATATGATGTCTGCATTTGTTGCATTATCATACACTTGGGAAATCTTGTGGTCCTACAATATATGATTTATCAAACCTATGAATTCACCAACATTATTGTTGACGTTTTAAAGCAATGTTTTTCAGGGGATCAATAAGCACAAGGTGCGATGGATACATTGGTGGTTTTGATTTGGATGTCTTGCATTAAAGATTTTGTCGCATTTCATTTTGTTATCTGTTATGGGCTGAAAATCTTTGTATTTGATTAAGTGAACAAGTTAAGCTACGGGCTTATGTAACAATGACTTTGTTAAATCCAATGTATCGTTTTCAAACGACTTTTTAGTCGTTCTATATATATCTTGTGTTGTTGATCTATGAAGTAACACGCCCCGGACCCATATTCCGCTGCGACCCAATTTGGGGGTGTTACATTATTCTTGGAAGTCACATAGAAATAAAGTGTATAGGGTACCCAAGAACAATGGTGGATCTCACATATCTACATGGCATAAATTTTCAGATCCACAAGGCAGACCCAAGTCAAGAATGACTTGGGTCCCCTTTTGAAACTAATTGTTCTTTTGTAAAATTTTGTACAGGTCAATCTCCATAACAAGATGCGAGATTAAGGGATAGTTGACAAATGGTTTGTTCTCGCAGTATGACTGGCAACAAGGAAATATTGGATGACTTTCAACCTTTTAAAGGTGGAAAAGTGACTTTTGGAGGTGGTGAAGGGCGAATAACTAGAAAAGGGACAATCAGGACTCCTAAGTTGGATTTTGAAAATGTATACTATGTGAAGGAACTTCAACAATTCAACTTGTTTTCAGTCTCTTAGATTTGTGACAAGCATAATAGAGTTCTCTTCACAGACACTGATTGTCTTGTCCTCTCCAACTATTTCAAACTCCTAGATGAAAGCATGGTGTTACTCAGAGTTCCAAGGAAGCACAATCTGTATACTTTTAACTTAAATAATCTTGCTCCCAAAGAAAATTTGGCTTGTTTGGTGGCCAAAGCTTCTTCTGATGAAGCTGTAAAGTGGCATAGAAGGATGGGTCATGTGAACTATAAAAATAAAGAATATAAGTTTGGTAAAAGATAACCTTGTCACAGGTGCTTCCCCCCAAATCTTTTTTCCAAAATGACCATACTTGTGTTTGCATGTTGCAAAAGGCAAGCAACACATCAAAAGCTACCTATTAAGGTCAATAAACTAACTCTGCTGTAAGCTCCCATATTCTAAGCCTTTGCAATTGCTTCATATGGACCTCTTTGGTCCTACATCCATTCGAAGCATAGACCACAAATATACTTAACCTTGTGATCACTGATGAGACTATATATCAGGTATTTTATTGGGTTTTCTTTCTAGAGAATAAGAGGATGATACATAATCCAAACTAAAGGACTTACTGTCCCTTGTAGAAAACCAGCTGAATAAAAAGGTAAAAGCTATTAGATGTGATAATGGTACAGAGTTTAAGAATGCAAAATTGATTGAACTCTGTGGGGAAAAAGGGATAAAGAGGGATTACAGTAATGCTAGAACCCCTCAGCAAAATGGAGTTGCTGAGAGGAAAAATAGAACCCTCATAGAGGCAGCTAGAACTATGTTAGCTGACTCTAAGTTACCTACTATGTTTTGGACTGAAGCAGTAAGTACTGCTTGTTATGTCCTAAATAGAGTCTTGATAACAAACCCTCACAATAAGACACCTTATGCTTTGTTGACTGGGAAGACTCCTTCCATCAATCATTTTAAACCCTTTGGGTGTCAAATGTAGACCATTTGGAAATACACATGATCAAGTTAGGGTAAATTGAATGGAAGGCTGATGAAGGGTATCTTGTTGGATACTCTGCCAGTAATAGAGCTTACAAGGTATATAACATGGCTAACAAGAGGGTTGAAGAAACAATGAATCTGAGGTTTCTGGAGAAAAGCAAATACCAGGAATCTTGGTCATAGAGGTGGTCTTTTTATCTTGACTATTTAAAACTGATTTCCTATGCTATAATCGTTGATAAAGCTTAATTAGGTCTTGCAGTACAACAAGGTGATGCTATCTAACGCCTGCAGGTTTCCATGGATATGATTCATAACAGACAGTGATGAGCAAGTTATTCTAGTCCCCTCTTATCCTTCCAACAACATTCCAGGAGCTGAGGCTAAAGATACATATGATGCTCACAGCAATGGTGTCCTAGTTGATACTGCTGAAGACATTTTTCAACAGGAGTCTTCAAGGGCTGAAAAAGTCCAGGAACAAAGAGAGCCACCTCTGATGCGGATACGTGGATTGGGGTTTGCAAAAAAATGCTGAGGAACTTCAGAAAGAGAGCAAGTGCAAAAATAGTTTTCTCCTGGTAGCAAACCAGTTCCTAATCCTACTGGTAGCATCCCCCAGTTCCTTCTGGTGATACAATTGTTTTCGTCCTCTTATCTCCTAGTGATGTTTTTCAGTTCCAAACTCTGGGTGGTGTTTTCCAGTTCCTTTCTGGTAGTCCCAAACTGACTTCATTCTCCATGATGTAGATCCTACAACATGATTCTAAACTTGATTCTCCAGGACCATCAGACCTGGAAATAATGGTACCCTCGACTAATGTCGACAAACTTTGGAATTTTCCTCCTTCTACTCTACATCCTAATGATGATGAGTTTTGGGTGCTAATTCCTAAACAATTTAGCATCAACTGTGAAAGTCAGTCCTGTGGCAAACTATGCGTATAGCTCAATACAGTACTCCCCAATCTCTCAATTTATTGTATTTGGGTGTGAAACCAAATTCATCTGTTCAAACAAGAAGTCAGGTACACACTACAGAAAAACTATTGGTGAAACTGCTCTCCGCGGGGTTTATATTCAGGATCAACAAAGAAACAATCGCACAGACTTTCAGCTTTTGTCTGGTTTGCTTTTTTCGTATTCTCTCAAGAAGTTAAACCAAAAAGTGTAGCTCAGGCTCTTGAAGATCCAAGCTGGGTTGATGCTATGCAGGCAGAAATGCAAAAGTTCAAGTTTCAAAATGTATGGATTCTTGTTGATTTGCCTTGTTAGCCTTAATTATATTAAGAGATTCAAACCAGAATGGTTTATCCGGTCCTCTTAATCTAAGTCAACATGGTCTTTTATGTAATAGGCTAGTCGGGTATCATCGGGGCTTAGTTTGTAATATAATATTGTCCATGTTAAGGGTAAAAGCCCAAGATTTAGGGCCAAAAGCCCCACCCCCCCGGATAAGCCCCCACCCCCCAATGCCCCGCTCTGCCCAAAAAGAAAGCCCCGGCCAGCCCGCCCCGTTAAAAAAGCCCAAGAGCCAACTTGGAAGACTAAGGGTATAAAATCCCGATCACCTAAACTTGGTGAAGGGTGTGGGTTACATTTCATTTCACTTGTCTTTCCAACTCTCTAATCTAATCTTCTTTTCTTGTTTCTCTCTCTACTTTCTCTCTCTAAGATTTCTTCTTATTTTCTAGCATCTTGGTAAGGATTTTTAGTTGTGTAATGGATTAAACTAGTGGGATAACATGTGGTATCACTCGCCAAGGGGTGTTTAGTATTTGATTGTGTACAAATTCGTAGGTTCTTATTTATTTTTTGTGTTTGTTTTGGTTCGAATGTAAAACGCAAGCAAAAACCATATTTGATCTTTAATTCGTGGCTAGAATGGTAAAAGTTGTGTACTTTTGTGTTTAGAACAAGCCCTTGTATCACTTAGTAAGGTTCTACACTTTATTTCGTGGCTTAGTTGAAAGTTAGAAGATTTTTCGTGGTTGCGGTTTGTCATAAATCGAAAAACTCTTCGTTGCGTTTTGGTTACTCGTTGCGTTTTGAGAATAGAGACAAACAAGTACTGTACTTGAAAGTGACATTTGTACTCGTTGCGTTTTGATTGGAAGTAGTTGCGTTTTGAATCAAGTCGCTGCGTTTTGACCTCAAGTCGTTGCGTTTTGATTCAAGTAGTTGCGTTTTGAAGACCATCATTGCATTTTCACGAAATTTCTTAATAAAACTCTTCATGCATACTTTGCAAAAGAGGGAATAAGACACGAAACGTCAACTGCTCGAACACCTGTGTTTTGACTAAGAGAAACTCTGCCCAATTAATTTATTGATTGCGTTTTGACCAAGACTCGTTGCGTTTTGACCAAGAAGTGTTGCGTTTTGATCATATTCGTTGCGTTTTACTCATACTCACTGCGTTTTGGTCAAAAGTCACTGTGTTTTGCTCTTGAGTTTTATCTACAAGTTGAGATTTGCTCCTGCGTTTTGTCCATTGAAAACCTATGTTTTGAAATCCTAATTTCCCGGAAAACTTTTCGACCTTACCACGGTAAGGTCGATCCGCGCATCAGGTGGTATTTGACCGAATTTGGGAATCTATTAATCACCGTTTAATCAAAACATAACAAAAAACCCATAACATCAGGACAAACAAAACTTTCAAGGACTAATTACAAAGGATTTTGGACTTTAATTCGGACCTAAAGGAACAATTACTCATACACAGCAACACAACCAATCAAACAACAAATCCACTTATCATACTTGATATGTCAATTAATTATTCATTCACGGTTTCTTTTGATTTTGTAAAATTTCCCGCGAAAGATTCGATTCTTTTTCTTGTTTTGATCAAAGATTTGTTAAAATCCCGTTGAACGTTAATTCATTTAAAACCACAATCAAAACTTAATAAACACTTAAGATTGATATTCATTACAAACTTCATCAGAATGTCAAAATTCAACTACAAATTTGCAAACACTCAATCATCAAATGCTTCTTCATAATGCTATTCATGGAAGCGGGTGCAAGGTGCGTATCCACCAATGTTGGCAGGGTATTACGTTAAAGTGATATCCAGAATCAGAGATACATTAACACCAATCCTAACAGTGAACTCATCCACTATTGTCTCAAAATCCAACAATACCGTATCAATGGGCTGAGAGAACAGAAAACGGTTTCAGTTGTGAAGGTTGTTCTAAAACAACCTTACAGAGAGGTATATGGAGAACCTATAAAAATGTTTCAAAGACATACGAGATCAACTGAATGCTGAAGCTGAAGCCGTTCAGATCATTCTCACAGGGATAGATAACGATATCTACTCCACAGTTGATGCTTGTCCGAATGCATGTGAAATGTGGAAAGCCATTGAAAGGTTGAAACAAGGTGAATCAATCAATGTTCAAGATCTTGAAACCAATTTATATTGGAGTTGGAAAATTTACACATCAAGGGATGGTGAATCGCTTTGAATCTTATTCTCACGGTTTTACAAGGTTATGAATGGCTTGTCAGAAATCAGTGTTCATGTTTACAAATCATCAAGTGGAATGTCTGTTCTTACTTCAATTACAACCAGAATGGCAAAGGTTTGTGACACTTGTTAAGCAGAGTCAAGAGCTGAAGACTGTCTCCTATCACAAGCTTTATGACATTCTGAAGCAACACCAGAATGAAGTCAATGAGATAAGAGCTGAAAGACTAGCACATACTGCTAATCCACTTGCACTTGTTGCTCAACAACAACCAGTTTACCATCATCAAAACCATCCTACTCAAAACACTCAATATTCTCCACCAGATCGCAAACAGTCTACCAGTATCAGAGAAAAAGCAATTGTTACCTCTTCTGCTCCGATTATGATCCAGAACCTGTTAGGTTACTGAAGATGAGTGAAATGTCAAGGAAGGAGATTGACACACTCATGGTTTATTTCTCTATCGTTCAAGAAAATCTACAAACTTACAACAACAACCTTCGAATTCTTCAAACACAGTCAAACTTATTCAGATAATTCTCTAGAATCAATAGAGGAAATGGGTATGATATCAGAGGGCAGTCATGTTTGCTGGGGCTAGGGAAAATGTAGGTACTCCGGTAGTGCAGAAGTCTGGGATTCAGTGTTATAACTGCAAGGACCTGCAATGGGCATGTATCAAGGGAATGTCAGAAACCAAAACGAGTAAAGGATGCAACTTATCATAAGGAAAAGATGTTATTGTGTAAACAAGAGGAAGCTGGGGTTCAGTTGAAATGCACGAACAAGCTGTATTGAAGGTTAGATACTGATGTTGAGTCTGCATGATCAGGAAACTGAGAAGCACATATATTTACGTGGTGGCACAACTTCAAGTGGTTACTCCATACAAGTTGACAATTCTGGACCAATCTTTGATGATGAGCCAATTGCATAAGGTACAAAACAATAATGACAAATATAATGTGTTTGCATGGAAAAATGAACATTCCTGAGCAACCTGAATCTTAGTAATGTCATATTTATGGCGGAACATGGTTGACACCAATAACACTTTGGATTCATTGGTTATATGTTATGATAGTGTATCAGGTATGACCAGGATGAAACTGATGATTTGATAAGAAACGTGATTTGATTTCTTCTTTAATTTAGAAAACTAAAATGTGAAATTGATGACAGCAAAAACCGAAATAAATTTTTGGAATCATCAAACAAGGAATTAGTTGATAAATTGAAAGGTGAAATTGAGGATTTCAAAACTAAGAATAACAGTTTAGAATCATCAAATAACCATTTCAAAGAAGCAAACAATGAACTTTCCAAGACTAATCAGTTGATGTTTAAAGACCTTAAGAAGTTCCAAGCGGAACTAGATAAGTATAATGATGTGAATTATGCGTCAAAGGTGGAAATTGATTGTGCAAAAGCTAAAGGGGATTTAATGTCATACAAAATCGAATTTGAAAAGTCATCTAATGCATATACTCGAAAAATAAATGATTTAAATCAAATGATTTCGGATATGAAAAAGGAGCTTTGTGCACATCAAGAAACCATCTCCATAATGTCACAAGCAAAAGAGGCTCAGATTAAGCTTTACAAAACTCGTGAAGACAAGGAACTTGATAAAGTCATTGCTTTAGAAAACAAAGTCAAGGTTTTGAATGATATTGTATATAAAACCGGCCAATCTGTTCAAACAATGAATATGCTTAATCGTAATTGTAAAACGAGTTTTGCAAAACCTGAGTTCCTCAAGAAAGCTCAAAGAGCGAATCCTCGTCTGTATGATATAGGTTGCTATAATGATAATCTTGCGTTAATGTTAGCCCCTGATTCTGACGAAACGATTCGTCTTGAAAAAGAACGTCGATCAAAATTAGCGATCTAATCAGACCGATTAATTATGATCAGTTGAATAATCTTTATGATTAGTTCGTTCCAACAACGGGAAAAGTCGGTTGATACAATCACTATGTTTTCCAAAAAAAACGTCAAAGATGAGTCATATTTTTCTAATAAGGAATTTTCCAAAGAGTCTTTTGTAAATCAAACAACTTTGTTAGAAAATTCGATGGTGAATCCATTTCATTGTGGGATCAAAAGTGTTAAAAGCTCTTAAGAACCTTTTCAAGATTAAAAGAGTGGTTGACACGATTTTTGACGGTAGTGGAACGTTGCAAACAAACAATTGCCAAAAGAACATATTTTGGTAACATCGATCCTTTCATTCAAAACACAATAGAAGGAAATTTTGGCCCCCAAATTAGCAGACTTAATGCGGACTTAGAAAATTTTCACTTGTGTTTGAACGAGGAAATGGTTGCTGATTTGAGATACTTTAATTCTCTTGAACATGAAGTAGACACTCTCAAATCTCAACTAGAAACTCAAAAAACACAATTTTTGAATGAAATCGACCGACTTTCAAGGGAATATTACTATGCTGATCACATGAATGCAATACTTGGTGTGTACACTGATCTGGATGAATTTACTAATTTGTAATGTGATTACGTAGAATGGATTCATCAAAACCAGTCACTGCACAGATTTTGCCTCAGAATATGTTGCCAATTGTCAAGAACACAAATGTGATTGCACCAGGAATGTATAACGTGCACATAAAGCCTAATCAAACTAGAACACCTCAGTTGCATCAAGACATTAGGAAACCTAACAAATGAGTGTCTTTCTCTACAGGAGTAATTCCCAATACTAGAGTTAGCAGACCACAGCTTAAGAGCAATAATCTGGAAGATAGAGTCATGTCTAACAATAGTCAAGGGAAGAAGCAAGAAGTAAAAGACCACCGTAGGAAGTTTAAGTTTTCAAATAATTAAAAAGTCTGTACAACTGCTGTATAATGACGTTTGAATGCTAAGGTCCTTCGAATGTTAACTTTGTCTGTGTTACTTGTGGAAAGTGTGTGCTGAATGACAATCATGATTTGTGTGTTCTACATTATATCAATGGCGTGAATTCTAGGACTAGACAACCAATGGCTGTGCCTGTTAGTACTAGAGAACCCAAGCATAATGTGAATCAATCTGTTGCAACATTCAATAAGAAAACCGTTGCCAACAGACTTCACTATCAAGGAAATCTAGAGGCAAACTAACATAGGAAGTTATATGAGCAAGTTAGTAAGACATGCAGTTGGTGGTATCCTAAGTATACTCCATCTGGATATAATTGGAAACCTAAGACTCAAAAAGGAAATGTTAACCCAAACATTAGTATGCCTCTAGGAAATGCATCTAGAACTGCTAATATTTTGGAACATAAGACTCCTAGGTGTTCCACTGTGTCCAATACTCCATTGTCTTCTAATTATTTTGCAGCTCGTCGAGATCATTCTATTCATCGTCGACTCTGGGTGCTCAAAGCACATGACCGGAAATCTCAAACTTCTAACTAATTTTGTGGAGAAATTTCTAGGAACGGTCAAGTTTGGAAATGATCAAATTGTTCCAATTCTTGGCTATGGAGATCTGTTTCAAGGAACGATTACTATTAAACGGGTTTATTATGTCGAAGGGCTTAATTATAATTTATTCTCGGTTGGTCAATTCTGTGATGCGGATTTGGAAGTTGCTTTTCGGAAGTCTACATGTTATATCGGGATTATAAGGAAATGATCTTCTCACAGGTTCTGTTGGCACTTATTTGTATTCAATTTTCTCTGCAAGATCAAAACTCCATTCCATTTCTTATGGCTTAAAGCAACTTCGTCTCATGCTGGTTATGCATCGTCGTCTTATTAATTTAAACTTCGACCACCATCAACTTGCTTTCAATGAATAATATGGTGATGGCCTTTCCAAAGCTGAAATTTGTCAAAGATATCATGTGTTTTCTTCTTGTGAAGCTGGGGAAAGCAAAAAGGAAAGTTTTTTCACACTAAAGACTACCCGAGCTCAAAAAGACGGTTACAACTTCTACTACACATGGACTTATGTGTTAATGCGGGTAGAATCCATTATTGGAAAGAAAATAGGTTCTCGTAATTGTTGATGAATACTCCCGGTATATTGGACTTCACTTTCTTGATGGCAAAGATGAAAACACCTTGGAGTTCTCATTGATTTCCTCACACTTGTCCCAAAAAGAGGACTTCATGCTTCAGTTACAACAGTTCTATAACTGGGACAAAGGTAGGAATTTCTAATAAAAAACTCTTCATGCATATCTTTGAAAATGGGGAATAAAAATAAGACACGAAAAAATGTCCGGCTCGAAACACCTGAACAAAAATGGTTGTTGTCGAAAGACGGAACCGTAATCTTGTTGAGATGCTCATATCAATGCTAAGCGCCGGATCTAAAGTTCTTTGTCTTCTGGGCTGAAGCATTGAACACATGTTTTACTCATAACCGTCACTTGTTAATTCCTCGACATGAGAAACACCTTACCTTTTCATCAATCTGCCGGAAACCGTCAGTTCACGTTCTTTCACATCTTTGGTTCTCTTTGCTACATCGTCAAAGATGGTGAAATCTTGATAAAATGAAGGAAAAAGGTTGATGCATGTATTTTTGTTTGGGTATATTCTTACCAGTCAAAGGTTAAGGGTATTTTACAAGAGAACAAGAATGATAGTTGAATCAAGTCATGTTAACTTTGTGAATTGGCCTCAAATGGCGTCAGATCACTGTCGTTCTACTCTCCGGTCCACAATTTTTCAACAACGGTACTTGAACAAGACTGTGAAGTCCAGGTTCACAAAGTCAAAGAAAATGTTCTCAAGTTTATGAGAACAGTAACAACGTCAAATGAGTGGAAATTGCTATATAGTCCGGATGTTCAGTGAATTTAATCAATGGAAAATTCTCATGTTGTGTCAAAGTTTCTTGTTGTTACATGATGCTGATAATCCGATAAACGTCAACACTACCAACTCACACTTCTACAACAACCGATGTTGCAGATCCACCTCCATTGAACATTCATTCAACACATTAAACTCCAACTCAAGTACAATGTGACTGCCACCACTTTGAGACATTATTCAAGCAGAAACCAATACAGAAAATGCACAATTTGACGACGATGAATTTATCAACATCTTCAGTACATCGGTACAAGATCAAGGGGAGACATCGTCTCGTCATGTTGATTCGTCAAACATGCATACTTTCTATCAACACCATCCTTCTGCACAACATTGGACAAAAGATATCATTAGGAATACAAGTTATTGGGGAAATCCTTCTCAAATCAGTTAGAACAAGTCGTCAGCTTAGAAAACAGATGGCGAGATGTGTTGTTCGCACCACACGTGAGTCGACCGAACCAAAGAACAGCAAGACAGCCATGGATGGATTTCTGCATGGATTGAATCAATGCAGGCAGAAACTTCATCAGTTTGATAGATTAGATGTTATGGGAAAATTAGTCGACAGACCACTTTGCAAACATTCTCATTAACTTAAAGTGGCTTGAAAACAACGTGATGAGGAAAATACTGTCATTCGCAACAATTTCCTCTTGTGGACTAAGGGGATTGCTCAAAGAAAGAATTGATTTGTAAGAGTCATTTTGCACTAGTTGCTCGGTTGAAAGCTGTACGGTTATTCATTGGTATGCTGCACACAAATCATTTACAGTGTACCAAATGGATGTTAAAACAACATTTCTTTACGGACCTCTGAAGGAAGAAGTGTACGTAAACCAACCAGATGGATTTGTTGACCCATATCATCCTGACAAAGTTTACCGTCTCAAGAAAGCATTATATGGTCTCAAACAAGCACCAAGAGCGTGGTATGATGAACTCTCCAACTTCCTGGTATCCGAAGGATTCTCAAAAGGTTCTATTGATCCAACTCTGTTCATAACTAAACATGGGGAAGACATATTGCTTGTGCAAATTTACGTTGATGGCATAATTTTTGGTTCTACGAACCCAAAACTTTCAAAACGATTTGGAAAACTAATGCACAGCAAGTTTGATATGTTTATGATGGGGGTGCTGAAATTCTTTTTTAGGAATTCAGATCCACCAATCCCCTCGTGGTATCTTTATAAACCAAGCTAAGTATGCTCAAGAGATACTTAAAAAGCATGGTATGACCTCATGTGATAGCATTGGTACACCAATGGCTACAAAACACCTTGATGCTGACTTGAGTGGTACTCCGGTCGACCAAACGAAATATCGTAGTATGGTCGGAGCACTCATGTACCTAACAGCAAGTAGACCAGATATTGTACATGCAACATGTTATTGTGCTCGCTATCAAGCGAAACCGACTGAGAAACATCTCACTGCGGTTAAACGGATCTTTCGGTACCTTAAAGACTCCATTAACATGGGTCTTTGGTATCCGAAGGACACCGGTTTCGAACTAACTGCTTTTTCAGATTCGGATCACGCGGGCTGTCTCGATTCACGTAAGAGCACATCTGGTGGCATACAATTTCTAGGTGGTGATAAGTTAGTCAGCTGGTCATCCAAAAAGCAGGACTGCACTTCAATGTCTTCAGCAGAAGCCGAGTATGTGTCTTTATCTGCGTGCTGCGCACAAGTTCTATGGTTGAGAACTCAGCTCACAGATTATGGCTTCCACTTTGATAAAATACCTATGTATTGTGACTCAAAGGCAGCCATAGCCATCTCGTGCAATCCAGTCCAGCATTCCCGTACCAAGCACATCGATGTCAGATATCACTTCATAAAGGAACAGGTTGAAAAGGGTATTGTTGAATTATTCTTTGTCGGAACTGAATACCAGTTAGCTGACTTGTTTACTAAAGCTTTATCGGAAGATAGGTTTAAGTATCTTGTCAGACGACTCGGTATGAGATGTTTGACTCCAGATGAACTGGAGGTTCTGGCAATTGAATCTGCTTGATCCATCAAACATCAATTTGTAAATATTTTTATTCTCTCTTTATTTTTGATTTATAAAAAAAATTTGAAAAAGAAAATACAAAAATATAAAACCAACAAAAAGAAAATAGAAAAATATAAAACCTAGAAAAACAAAATATAAAATCAGAAAATTTTCAAAAATACCAAAAAGAATCTTCTCGACATGTCTCTTGGAATCGATAACATTTACGTACCTAGAAATGTTGATTAACATCGACACGGGCGTGTAAATGAAGTTCGAACAGGAGTTTCAAATGCTTTCAAAACATGTCATTTCTAAATTTTTCTCAATGACTTATGTACATTTCAGTGCATAACTCGGTCCCGAATGTAATAGGGAAGTGTACGCTTCAGTGCGCTTACTCTAAAATAGAAGAGAAGTCTTCTATCATGCTTTTAAAATCGTTGAACACAATTTTTCAAAAAGAACTTCCAATGTCAAAATTGTCTACAATATAATTTGTGGTATTTTTCCATAAAAAGTAGTATTTGTTAAAATTGTGTGTTCAACACTCCCTTCCTCGAATAATTTTCAAAGAATTGTAGTTCGTAGAATGTCATTTTATGTGAATCAATTTCTGAGGGGGAGCTTTTTAAAACAAAGCCTTTTAATGTGTCGGATACATCTCATAAATGTCAATTTTATGTATCCAAACACATTCTGTGAAATTAAAATGTGGAAACTTATAATGTCAATTATTAATATACACTGTTCACTAAGGCATCTCACTCCGTCTTCAACATTTTGTGGTGTCATATCAATTTTTCATTCTAATGTCAAGTTTTAATAAATATTGGTATCCCACATATACTGTTGAAGGGGAGCTATCGAAATCTGAATTCATGCTATATCGTGGTATAATTTTTCTCCCCATGGAATTTTTCATGTCAAAATTTTAATCAATTGGTAGTTAATTTTTGTGTATTTCAAATACTAAGTGTTTTATTATTTAAAATAAGGGGAGAAAATGTGATTAAAATATGTTATAGACAATGTAATCTTAAGACTCTAAGTGCAACTCTTATTCCTTCAAGTGCTAAACAATTGAAGTCTACAGAGCGACATTGTGAAAGGGGGAGTATTTTAAAATACCAATTTTCAGAAAATGGTTTTATGGTTCGATCTTTATACCCAACAACCTATTAATTTCATGACGATTCTGAAGTCATAAGGTGGTTAGGTTAGGTATAAGTCCTACGATCCAACCAGAACCGGAGGGATCTACCCAAGGACACTCCATAGTTAGAAATAGCAGTCCTTAGGTATGATTGGAGAAGAATGTGTATAAGGGAAGAATGCCGACTAAGATTGAGCTAACACTGGAACAATCACAACAAGGTGTTAGTAATGACGTCTTGGTAAGCATTGAAGGGGTTAAAGAATGAAAAAGAAATGTATGGATAAAGGGTGAAAAGAAAGAAGCCCTCCTTACACCTTAGGCAGAAACCGGGTCAATACATAATCTATCAAAATCATAATGATGATTGTTGATATTGAAGAAAGTCGTCATGGACCCAGTGATGCAATGCACAACCCTTCCAGACCATTCGGCGTTTCTCTTAAAAGAAACTGTCCCTCATTTCCAGGAGATACACACGTTATCTATTGACATCTCACTCTGAGATTGTTAATATTGAATAGGTGGCAGTCTGCTCCAGCCTCCGATTACTAAAACCAAAAGTGCACAAATCGAGTCTAGAGCCAGAAGAGATCAAAGTATAAATCTCATTAGACACATGTAAAAATACACTTGTTGTACACATAAAGTACACATGCTGTACCAAAAGTCCACGCAATATCTTGAGATCTTGCCAGAACATCTGAGTGATACTTAAGTATTCACAGTGAAGATGGAAATCCTGCTTGAGCCAACATCAAACAAGCTCTTGGTAGGTGACTTGCAAGATTCTATATGAATCAAGCTTGTGATAACTGGATATCAATTTTGGTCCAGTAAATGAATTGATGACTTAATCAGAAAGATAGTAACAATCCTTATTCACTCCGTATCGTGTTTGTCCCTGCTTTGAGACGTTTCCGGAAATGAGAACTAGCAAGCATGGTGAATCTAATACATCAGTGTTAGAAGATCAACCTTTGAGCTGGAAACCCTAATCAAGAGATTCTTTAAATCACCTTATCACAGGATAGTATTTATACTATAAAAAAAGGGTTAACGAAGGTTAATGCAACCGAACTCAAGATGAATGACAAAGCCATATCCATCCATGTTTACAAGTTAAACATATCCTAATGGTGATTTCACTATATAGACATCACATATTCATATAATCATATCAAATAAAAGTTAAGGGCTTAAGATAACCTTAATGAGATGATGTAGGATGATGAAAAGTAAGTGCTAAACCCTTGTTTAACATTCAAGAGGCTGAGCCTAAAGATACTTCTGGTGATGAAGTTGATGATTCTCCTCTTGATTCTGCTGAAGAAATTTTTCAACAGGAGCTTGCAAGGCTGAAAGGTCAGGAACAAAGAGCCACCTCTGATGCAAAAGATGCTGAGGAACTTCAGAAGAGAGCAAGTACAAAAACAGTTCCTCCTGGTAGCATACCAGTTCCTACTGGTAGCATCCCAGTTCCTTCTGGTGATACAACGATTTCTCCTGGTGATGTTTCAGTTCCTACTGGTGGTGTTCCAGTTCCTACTGGTAGTCCAACTGACTCATTCTTTGATGATGAGCCTACAACAAGATTCCCCAGTCCATCAGACCTTGGAAATAATGAACCCTCACCTGGTATTTTCTCTTCTTCATCCTATGATGATGAGTTTGGTGCTGATCTAAACAATTTAGCATCAACTGTGGAAGTCAGTCCTGTGGCAACTAAGCGAATCAATACAATTCATCCTCAATCTCTGATTATTGGGGATCATACTTCAGCTGTGCAAACGAGAAGCAAGGTCAATAAGACTACTACTGGTGAATCTGCTTTTATCAGTTATATTCATGACCAGCAGAGAGACAATCATACAGACTTTCAACATTGTCTGTTTGCTTGTTTTCTTTCTCAAGTTGAACCAAGAAGTGTAGCTCAGGCCCTTGAAGATCCAAGCTGGGTTGATGCTATGCAGGAAGAAATGCAACAGTTCAAGTTTCAAAATGTATGGGTTCTTGTTGATTTGCCTGAAGGTAAATATGCTATTGGGACTAAGTGGATACTCAAAAACAAGAGAGATGCCAGGGGGATTGTTGTCAGAAACAAGGCTAGACTTGTAGCTCAAGGACACAGACAGGAGGAGGGCATTGATTATGATGAAGTCTTTGCTCCAGTTGCAAGAATAGAGGCAATCAGATTGTTTTTAGCATTTGCCTCTTACATGGGATTTATGGTTTATCAGATGGATGTTAAGAGTGCGTTTCTTTATGGAAGAATTGATGAGGAAGTATATGTCACTCAACCTAAGGGATTTGTGGATCCTCAACATCCCAAGAAGGTCTACAAGGTAGTCAAAGCTCTATATGGACTTCATCAAGCACCAAGAGCTTGGTATGCAACCCTTTCTACCTTTTTGCTGAAACATGGTTACAGAAGAGGCACCATTGACAAGACTCTCTTTCTTAAGAAGCACAAAAGAGATATCATCTTGGTACAAGTTTATGTGGATGACATCATCTTTGGATCTACAAAGAAGGCCTGGTGTGATGAATTTGAGGCCTTGATGAAGGGAGAATTTGAAATGAGTGCTATGGGAGAACTTACTTTCTTCCTAGGATTACAAGTTCAGCAAAGACCTGATGGAATTTTTATCAGCCAAGACAAGTATGTGCAAGAGATCCTGAAGAAGTTTGATTTGGAGTGTGTCAGGACTGCCACTACACCCTATGAAGCTCCAAAGCCTAAGTCCAAGAATGAACCTGATAGTCCTGTAAATGTACATTTGTACAGATCCATGATAGGTTCACTAATGTACTTGACAGCTTCAAGGCCTGATATAATGTTTGCAGTCAGTGCTTGTTCAAGGAATCAAGTCACTCCTACTACTTCAAATTTGGAAGCAGTGAAGAAGATTTTCAAGTATCTTAAAGGCCAACCTAGGTTGGGCTTATGGTACCCTAGAGAGTCACCTTTTGTGCTTGAAGCTTATAGTGACAGTGATTATGCTGGGGCAAACAAGGATAGGAAATCCACAACTGGTGGATGTCAGTTTCTGGGTAGGAGGTTGATCTCATGGCAATGCAAGAAGCAAACAATTGTGGCTACCTCTTCCACTGAAGCTGAGTATGTTGCTGCTGCTAACTGCTGTGGTCAGGTACTCTGGATACAAAATCAGTTGTTAGATTATGGGTATAACTTTATGAATACCAAAATCTTTATTGATAACCAAAGTACCATTTGCATAGTTAAAAACCCAGTTTTTCACCAACGGACTAAGCACATAGAAATTAGGCACCATTTCATAAGAGATGCTAATGAAAAGAAACTTATTCAAGTGCTTAAAATACATACTGATGATAATGTGGCTGATTTGTTAACCAAGGCATTTGATGGACCTAGGTTTAATCATCTTGTGGTTAACATTAGGATGCTCAATCCATAGATGCTCTGATTGAGGGGAGGATTTGAGTCCAAGGGGAGGACTGTTGTTGTACAATTTTCTAAAAAGTTAGTTTTTAAATTTTTTTTTACTACTTAGTTTTTCTTGCTACACTATGTTTCTCCTAGTAGTTGTATTTTTCTCCTGGTAGTTTTAACTTTTTCTACTGGTAGTTTTAGTTCCTTTAGTTCCTACCAGTAGTTAATTTTCCTTCCATTTTATTGTATATGTTTTGTGTGTATTGGCCTCACCTTTTGCAGACTCATGGTTCAAGAGGGTGGATTAGTGATTTTCTAGTGCTCTACATGGACCAGGTGGCCTTATTTTGATGACAACAAGTTCATACTGGTAGTTTAAGTGTTCCCTCTGGTGTTCCCAGAGTTCCTACTGGTAGTTTCATTTTTCCTACTGGTTGACCACTTCCTACTGGTAATGTTAATTTTCCTTCTGGTTGACTTTTCTTTGTGCTGGTTATGTCCGTTCGTGCTGGTAGATTAAATTGAGTTTTATCTTAATTAAAAGTTACCATTGAGATATTGTTGGCATTTAATTCATCAAAGGGTTTCCTACTTAAATGGATAATTACTGTTTTCTCACATTTTAAACAGTTACTTTTTCATTAAAACCCTAATTTCCAAACGGTCCAATAGACATTGAGATCATTCCTCTAAATAAATTCAATTACCACTCTCTACCAGTATCAACTCTCATTGCGATCAACAACCAGCACAAAATCTCAACCCTATTTCAAAATCATCAATGGCCGCACTAAGATACAGGGATGAACACAACAAAGTGGGTTATTTGCAAAAACCCAAAGGCAGTGATGATTATCATCAGGTTCTTGACTTCTTGAGGGCTTCTCACATAAGGTATGCTCTCACAAATGACCCCATCATCTTTGACTCATTAGTCAAACAATTTTGGTCAACGGCTACACTCAGGTCTCCTAAGTTAGGTCCCCCAGCTATTCTAGCTACTATTGATGAGACCCCCTACACCATTACTGAGGACTCAGTAAGAAGTCAACTTCAATTAGCTGATGATGGTGGTATTGATGATTTACCCATTGCGGATATCTATTCTGGAATGGATAACCTTGGGTATGTCACTGAAGGCAAGTTAACCTTTTACAAGAACAAGTTTTCACCTCAATGGAGGTTTTTGGTCCACACCATTCTTCACTGTCTCAGTACCAAGTCTGGTAGTTAGGATCAATTTGGTAGCTCTCTTGTTGTTGCTCTTATTTGTCTATCTGATGGGAGAAAATATAACTGGTCTAGCTACATTTTTAAGGGGATGGTTAGTAACATAGGTAATGCTAAAAAGTTCTTAATGTATCCTTGATTTCTTTAAACCATTTTGGGTTTAGAAACAAGCATTACAAGACAGTACCATGTGTTCAAGCTATCTAGTAAACTTTTTGCTAATATGAAGCTCAACTTTGAGGGGCAACCTATGCAACTTTTAGCTGCTATGCTTCCCCAAGATCAAGATGGTGAAGGTGCAGGGGTAGCTGCACAAGCTGTCCCACCACCCATACCTGAACCTATTCCTGAGCCTATGCCTGAACCTGACCAACCTCAAGACCATTTGTCTACACCCCCAAGACCACCAACTTCTGACCCTTTCACTTCCACCAATGTGGAAGATGAACCTTTGGGAGGTTCTTTCCATGTATCTCCACCAAGGTCCACTCAAGCTCCCCCTGCAGGTCACACTTCAGGAGGTGCAGAGGACCTTATTACTCTAACTGCTTTGTCCTCTGTAGTTTCTACTTTTGTGCAGAAGGTAAATTCTTTGGAAACTGAGCTCAAGGCACACAAGCAGCTATTTAAGGATGTGGTGGGAAAGTTGGTCAAGAAAGTCAAAGCAATGGAGGTAAAACTCAAGCCCAAGAAAAGGAAGGTGGTTGTGAGTGATTCTGACCAAGAAGAAGGAGGAGAGCAAGCTGTGGATTTGGATGCTCTAATTGCATTGGCTAATGCAGCTGTGACTGTTGATTCCAATATTCCTCCTGGTGGTCCTTCTAATGATCCTGCTGCTAGTTCCCATATTCCTACTGATGTTCCTACTGATGGTGACTTTGCTCCTGCTCATTCTACATCACCATCCAGAGATCCTTTCAAGGGAAAAGGTGTTGCTAAGCCTTCTTCCCCTGTTTCAAAAAGAACTAAGAAGCAATTAGCAGATGAGAGGCTGAGTGAAATTGAAGCTGCAAGATTAGAAGCTCTTGAGAGGGAAAGATCTGAGAAAGAAAAAGCTGAAATTGCAAGACAGGATGCAATTTATGCAAAGCAGTTGGAACAAGAGGAAGAGATGTCTGCTTCTCAGAGGGAGACCAGACAAGCAGAGGTTCTTTCATCTGCAAAGCATTATTCTGATGCAGATTGGATTGACATCATGGCTCAAGTTCATGCCAATGCAGGCCTTTCTTCTGAGCTTCTGGGTGCAGATGTGAATGATGATAATTTTGCTGAGAGGATGGTTGAATTAATCAATTAAAGGAAGAGAGCATTTGCTGAACAAACAACTAAAGAGAAGAGGGATAAACCAATGACCCATGCTCAACAAAGGGAATACATGAGAGTATTTGTCAAGAATCAGGGTACCACCATTTACTCTACTGGTTGGTCTATGAAATTTATGAAATCCTTGACTGATGAGCAACTCATTGCTGAGTTTGAGAAGATCAGGATGGCTGTGGCAGATTTTAAGTCTATCGAACTCAGAAAGACTCTGAAAAGAGCTGGTGAAGCTCTGGAATCAGACACTTCAAAGAAGCAAAAGTCTACTGAACCCCCCATTCCATCTGTGCCTGATGTTCCCCACCCACCAGTTGTTTCTACACCCAAATCTTCTGGCACAAGGAGGAAGTCTCTTAGCAGGAGTCGTATAACTAAGCCCAAATCTATACTTACAGAATTGGATTTAGATGCAGATAATGAGACATTCATCAAGGTTGCTTCTAATGAGGACTCTAAAGATGAGGCTCCTATTCTTTGGTCTGCTTTTGCTGGTTGGGAGGTGATCTCTACTCCTCTGGGAGAAATTAATGCTCTTTATATGATGGATCAGTCTACTAAACATTTTACAACTCTAAGGGAGATCCTTCATATGGTGGATAGACAGGATCTTTTGAAGTTGTATGGCATGGTGGTCAAGTACTATGAAAAACATCATGCTGGTGCTGGATTGGTGTTATGGGGTGATCTTCAGGTGTTGATAGATTCTCAAGAAGGTGGTAAAGGTTCTTTCGTTTGGAGTCGTCAATCTCATTGGCAGATTAGAAGTTGGAGGCTGTATACTCTTTACAATGTTCATGTCTTAGACACTATTTCTGGAGAGGTGTTGTACATGTTTGTAGATGTATCTTATCCTCTCTCAGTGAGCTCATGGAAAGGATGTTAAAGCACAAGTTGGAGTTTGACAAGGATGTTGTGGGCAATGACATGACTACTGCTGAGCAATTGATTCGGTTCATCAAGAATCAACTTGCTGCTGCCTAAGTTCCTCCTGCTTAATCTTGGTACTCTGTAACTCTCTTGTATATATTCTACCTTTTTGCTGTGACTAAACTATATTTTGATATATAACTTTAGTTTATGTAGATTGTCTTAAATGGTTTTCACTTTTTGTTTTAGTAACAAGTGTTTTGTTAAAAGGATTTAAGCAACTGACAAGCTTTTGCAAACTGTTCAACTATGTTTTGAGTCTTTGGTGTGCAAAGTTGTTTTTGTTTCAGGCACACATGGTCTATACAGTAAACTATTTTCAGGGTTTGGGTGTTGGTTCACCACCACACAACAAATGGTGTTCAACTCACCATGTCTCACAGACAAGAAAAAGTTGATTCACCTTGAGGGTACGGCTCTAGTGTGACTCTCAAATCTGTTGATAGCTTTAATAGTTTGCTCAAAACGATAGGGTCTTTAACTCACCCATGCTTCATTTGCTGAGAGTTAAATGGTTCTCAATTACCAGGCCTCTCAGGCTAGAATTAATTGAACTATGGTTTCAATTCCCAGGTCTTTTAGGCTAGAATGAATTGATATAGCTGTAATGGTTTGCTTAAAACCATAGGGTCACTCAACTGGCCAATGTTTGAAGTACCAATTAGTTGAGATGGTTTGCAATCCACCATGGGAGCAACCCTTTCTGGGTCCCAAGGATTGCCTAGCCCACAAGCAAACGGCTATGTGGTAAAGGCTAATAAAATCCGTTTATGGCTGTGATGATTTGCCAAAAATCATTAGGGTATTCCAATTCACCAATGATTCATGTTCTAAGAGTTGGACTGGTTCCTAATTCACCAGGGTGATGTCATGATTCCACCAAAGGATTAGCTAGCCCAAGAGTTAATGGCTACTTGGTAAAGGCTTCATAAATCCATTACTTTTCTTAGATTCACCTCTCCCCGGAGTTAACACACCATGGGATGTGATGAGAATAGTCTGTAACCCTGAATTGATGTACCTAATTGTCATTGTTGCTGCGGTGGTTCCAAAGTCTGTTGCTGGTTCAAGATTTCCTGAAGGTTCTTCAATGTTGCTGACTTTTGATGTTCAAGTTCAACAAGGCTAAGAATGAAGACTAATCTGCTTGACACAATATCTGCTCACTGAACATCTTTTCTTATCATTAGTTTCTTGAAGGTATTCTTATGAAAAATAAAGATGCTGCTTTCTCTAGAGACATTCAGCTGATATGTGCAGAATTTTCAAGTATTCAAGTCAAGACTCAAGCAGATTGGATGTTGCTGCAAAGTTCATATTTCAATCCTCAAGGTTCAAGACTGAAGATCTATCTAGAAACTGGAAATTAACATAGTCAAATTCCAGTTTAGGGGAGGATTGTTAGGAATAATTGTAATACTTAGTTTCTACTAGTAGGTATGTAATTCCTACTGGTAGAGTAGTAGTTCCTACTGGCAAGTATGTAGTTCCTGCTGGTAAGGTTTTTATCATAGTTAGTCCTAGTAGGCTAAGTCTGGTTCCTACTGATAGAGTACTTAGTCCTGGTAGAGTCAAATAGTTATTCCAGGATAAGATTTTAGTTAGTTAGAGATGAGGATATGCATGAGATAAATCAGGGATAGTCATGCATATTATTCTCACGCATTTTTAGTAAATGCCGATTAGGGTTTCACCTATATAAAAATAACCCACGGCTTAGGGAATTGTAACAGATTGAGAAAACACAATTCTCCTTGTTAATTAATAGAAATCCATAGAAGGATCTTTTAGTTTTTATTAGTCCTGTTCTTCTTATTAGTTGTGTCTATATTCCGCGTAGACATTAGCTTTTCTAAGCAAGAGTCTCTCTTGTGATTAGCTTATGATTACATAGGTTAATCACCATCTATAGCAGGCAGTAAAGATCTATCTAGAGTGGGATCCAACAATACCCTTTGATGACCCACTTGCATAATTCCTTTCATACATTAAGTTTTTAGAATATAAATTCAGAATTGTCATAATTACTTAGGTGTTTGACCGAGTTACTATTTGGCGTGCATTGATCCATTATCAATTCCAGACAATGAATTGACAAGGTGAGTTTTCATAGCCCCTACCTTACTGTTTTAAATCATCTTTTGGGGTGAGAAAATTGCTTATTTTTAACAGTTGAACACAAGTACATTTACTGATTTACTATTGGGTCTAAGTCCCTATTCAACCCAACTTGCTATGTTGCCCAATTTATCATGAACCATTAATTCTTGTAAGCACGAATGTTATGGATAGATCTATCAGGATTGACATCCCTGTTTGTCTTAGATTGACATTAGTCAAGCAAACACAGTTTCATTTGAATCAGTTACGGATGTCGTGGGTTGAACATCTGCATGGGCCTACCTATGATGGTACACGTTAACGCTTCAGTGTCATGAGCTTAGACAATAGTAAATGTTTTTTTTCATTTTGATATATAGGATTACTATGTTTCATGCTATGGTTACAAATCTTGTGGTTCATCACTATTATCAAACAACAAAACCTATGAACTCACCAACTTTATGTTGACACTTTAGCAATGTTTTTCTCAGGTGTTCCATCTTATGGAATATAAGGAGTCTGCATTGGTATGTTGGCATGTAGAGGTCTATCTCTCATATCAAGTCCTATTCACACCATGAAGTCATAATTCTAAATCCAGTCTTCCGCTGCAGTGAAATTTGGGGGTGTGACATATTTATATTTACATACATACTAAAAGTCATTCGCTTTATAAATAACGTATCCATGATTGTTAAAAAAATGCTCACTTAAATAAAATACATGTGTTGCATACAAGTTAGTCTCGCCGTAACATGCGAACACATTCCCACTCAATATTCTATCAAAATTGATTCATAAAAAATATATGACCTGCCGCAACGCGCGGGTTATCTTACTTGTTGTTATTAAATGTTGTTTTAATTTGATGTCACAACCAATTTTTTTTACCTTTTCTGGTCAAAAAGAAATGGGTTTAGTTTGGTGCGGGTTAAGACAACAACCATATAAATACATTTTTATATTTAATGACAGAATGAGAAAAAAAAATGTTACACACAACTACAAAAAGTGTTAAGTCATATACATTTCTAAGCGATTAGCCCTTTTTTTCTTATGGATGTAGCATTCTTTTTAACTCGTGCTTTTTGGTGAATCATGTGACAAGTTCTGTGTACTATTTGACCATTTTACCCTTTAATTTACACTCCTATTTGATTGGGGAGGGGTAAATCGATCATTTAATAAACGAAACCGGTCACACGATATATTATAAAGATGAAATTCAAAAAGTATGCTACATAGATTTAGAATAAAAATTGCTACACAGAATCATAAAAGATGACAAATAAACTATATTTTCGTGCAATTAGCCCATAAATCCATACACTATTCATTTCAGTACACCAAAGACTTTATAAGTTCAACGCCCTATACTTTATACCCCCTAAACTTAAAATGAAAAAACACCAACATTGTAGTTGTTGATAAATATTATTATCGTTATATATTAAATTAATGCACGAAACTATAAATATCAAAATGAAAGCATGAGTTAATATGATATGTAAATGAATATACGAGATTGTACATATACGAATGACTTGTGTTGTTCCTCTTTATGAGATTATGTAAGGATCTGAAAAAAGTATTTTTTTTACTATCCGCGTTCAATAACGACTAATGTTATTCCTCTTTATAAGTTTAAACAACGTGTCTAATAATTATATATGGCTAACATTATTCTTAACACGAATATAAATATCAATATGAAAGCACAACCTCAACCGCACATGTTACTGTGAGATAATACTTAACATATGAGATTGTACATAGCTACACCGCATATATTTTCAAGAGTCATTACATGCTATCAGGGCCGTCTTTAGGGGAGTGCGAGAGGTGCTATCGCACAGGGCCACCGCCTAATGAGGGCCTCCAAATTTCACGGCCTTCTATTATATATATAAACAATAATGAGGCTCGAATTTAATTAGTTTATGCACTATTGATACATGTGTATTTTGGATGTGTGTTTAAGGGCCTTTTTTAATGATGGCACGGGGCCACCGAAATCAATGAGACGGCCCTGCGTGCTATCAAAATATGCATAATGTCTAGAATATAAATATCAAAATTAAGTGGCCCCAAACGTTAGTGTTAGATGTAAATAAATATATTAGATTGTACATATAGGAACTTTGATAGTTTTTTCAATGGTTATTACATACTACTAAACATACATAATGTCTGAAATATGATATCAATCTTTAATAGACAAAACCAACCTCAACATCATGACAGTTACACGTCCAACAATAGTTTATACAAAATACGAATGGAAATAATATATAATGAAAAGTTTATCTAAACCATATGAGGGGGGCGGGGATACAATGAGAAGCCCCTTAAAATAAAAAGGATGAGAAGCCATCTCAACCATTGGATCTAACTTGCATGATGAAAAAAACAGTGTGACATTTGTGTAAAAAATGCAAACTTTAAGGGAAAAAGCGCATTAAGCAAAGCTCAATATACGAATTTACAAAACACACCCCCGCAATAATTCACCACCTACCTAACTGCTCTCACCTTTTCATTTCGTACACTCGTTTCACACACACTCTCTCTAAAATAATTCACACAACAATATAAAAATCTAGTTAAAGAAAACACATACTACATCACACACAAACTCTAATTATTTGATTCCAAAATTCTTAGTTCTTCAATGCAACTTACTACATCAGCGATTGTTACTGCATCGATTTGTTAGAATTTGAATCCACCATTCAAACACCTTGCTACATCTAAGATGGTGATGACGAAAGTACCAGATCTTACACCTTCTCGTAAGTAGATTTTTGTATAACAATTTGTTGATGCATCGATTATTGTTTTCTTATTGATCTAAGTATGTTATATTTAGAGTTTGTTTCAAATTAAATCATGTTTTCTTTTAAATCTGGAAAAAAATGTAAAAAAAATATATACAAAATGTGTTTAAAAAAGTTGCATGCAAGGTGTTTGATAAAATGTCTCAACGAGACTCTATGACTGTGATGCACTAAATTTACATTGTGATGCGGTTGCTTTAGTTATTAAAAAGTGTGTGTGTTTGTGTGCTTGATGTAGTTTCTGTAACAAAGTAATGCAAGAAGTAATTGTTTGTGGAATATAAGGTTAGATTAGGCTACACTTAGTGTGTTTTAGGTGTCGAAAAGTGTTTGTTTATGTGTTTATATGCATGATGAAAAGGATGGGGTTGGGAGGGGACACATGGCGTAATCTGGTAGCTTCCTAGTTTTATTTTATTTTAAGGGGCTTCTCATTATATCTCATCTCCATACGAGGGTGTTATAAATATATAAGTACAAATAATTTACATAAATTTTTTATAAAAAAAATCTTATTTAACAACCTCGCACTTGCACGAGGTTAAAAACTAGTCAAAACAACAAAAAATTTCATGCCTGCTAAAAAAAGGGTAAGTCTAAATACACCAAGTAAAAACTCTAAACTTACCAAAATGATTACTTAATCATTATGTTTCTTTTTTTTTATTTTCTTCATTGAAGTTTTCAACCATTATATCAATCATTGCTTTTCATTTAATTTTTTTTCATAATTAATTAATCTTTATTTGTTTCTTTAATTTTAGTTATCTTGTTTACTTGTTTACCAAAATACATTGCGTAGATGGTAAATAACATGTGGAATGTCTATAACGAGTTGGATTACCCGCGCTCCGCTGCGGGACGTATTTTTTTATAAATTGAAAAAAAAAATTAACGATCGTTACTTAACAACCGTTAGTGAGAGACGGGGTATTTTGTAATTTTTTTAAATTGAAAAAAAAATAAAGATCGTTACTTAACAACCGTTAGTGAGAGACGGGGTATTTTGTAATTTTTTTAAATTGAAAAAAAAATAAAGATCGTTACTTAACAACCGTTAGTGAGAGACGGGGTATTTTGTAATTTTTTAAAAGTGAGGGTAAGTTTCGTAATTTGCACATAGTATGGGGTGTTTTGTAAAATTCACATGGGCCGAAAATGGGCCGGGCCGGTTAATGAGCCGGTTGGGCCGGGCCGGTTAATGGGCGGGTTATGGGCCGGGTCATGGGCCCCCGACCGGGTCGGGTCGGGTACCCGCGTTGGGCATTCAAGTTTCCTGATGATTGTATATATTTATAATGAGCATATAATGGCATATAACAAATAGTTAGCTAATGGTCAAATGTGATAAAAGTTTGTAAAAGTAACAAAAAAGATAACACCATCCATATTGAATGGAATATCGTGAGCTCGAAAATGTATGTAAACAAGCATTATTTTTTTTCTTTTTTTTTCTATTCGTTATCAATTACATGAGCACAAGGGTCTCACGTGGCTTTGATTATGTCGGGTTGGATCAAAGCGGGAAATTGTAATACAACTTCTGACGTTTCCTTCATTAGTTCGACTAGCAAAGTACTCGCGCGTTGCGATTGTGAATATCTTGTTATTAAAGTCCAAGAACCAACAAAACAACAATGACAGACTAATTAACCAGAGAAAAACAATATATTAAACTGTAACATATTTTATTAAATTGTACGTATGTTAAAAACATATCAATATTTGGCTCATTTTGTTCGCAGTTTATGGACCTTTTCATCTATATATCTGTTAATAAAGAAACCACTACATATTTCTTAGACATTTAATAAATAAAGTTTGTTATATAAAACTGGCCATTTGACCATTTGACAAAAAATATTGAAAAAAAGAAAGTAGTGACTTTTTGGATAGATGAGATGATATTTTGCAAACGAATGGTTGAAATTTTTTTTACACTTTTTTAAAGTAGTTTTACTTTCTATTAGATTGTGTACTTTCAGTTAGTGTTAAAATTTGAAGAGGTAATTACAAAGATCGTCCCTGTGGTTATATCCAAATTGCACGTTTCGTCCTATTTCAACGTTAATTACACCAGACGTCCTTGTAGTTATACCCAAACCGCTACATGTATAAAGTCTGATACTAACTGAATGATATCTAATAACATACACGGTTAGAGAAAGAGAGGTGAATTTAAAGAGAGAGAGTGGTTGGATGAACACTTTTAGAGAGAGAAAGTAAACATAAGAGAAAAATGCATAAATATGTGAAACAAATGAGCAACCAACACCCTCTCCAAGGCATGGAGAGGGTATTTATACTACCCTAGTGGCCGGCCATGGAGAGCTTGTGGGCTTTCCATGGGCCTTTTGGCCCAATTAGATTACTAACATTACATTCGACTAACTAGGGGTTTTCACTAACTATTATTGAAAATAAAAAAAATTTAGGGTCGACATTGTCGACCCAAAGTCTCAAAGACAATGTCGACCCTAATTTTTTAATAATTAATTTGTTTTTAATATTAAAACGTTTTTAATAAATAAAAAATTTAGGGTCGACATTGTCGACCCAAAGTCTCAAAGACAATGTCGACCCTAAAATTAGTCAACTTTTATGGTGGAAATGTTGTGGTCCCCACAGTCGACCCAAAATGCATAGGAAAAAGTCGACCAAAAGAATTTTGGGTCGAATAGTTTGGGTCGACATGTTAGGGTCGAAATTGTCGACCCTAAGTACTTTGGGTCGACATCCTTTGTAACTTAGGGTCGAAATTGTCGACCCTAAACCCTTATATTGTTGTAGTGGGAGGGGGGGGGGGGCGAATATGGCTTTGTCATTCGCCCGCGTTTGGTTGGAGTAACCTTCGAATCCGTGAGGATCGACCTGTGATCAGGTAGATTCAATTTAAGAAGAATCTCCTTGACATGATTTCCAGCTGAAGTATCGAATCTCCTTGAGAGTTTTGGTATGAGTTCTGATGAGTTTAATAAGGAGACTGGGTCATCTGATGGGTTGCAACCAAAGCAAGCGGATCTGAGTTGCGTTCATGCATTAAACGAACTTTATTTGCATGAAATTCGTGTTGTCCCAAGTATGCATGAAGCTGATCAATATTAGTTGTGTGCAAGTCCCGAACCAGTTTGACACCAAGCCATTTTTCATGTTTTCACATACCTTCTCACTAATCGCGCCTAAACCGATTACAGGCTACAGGGTGGTCGATCGCCCGGCTAGCGACTCGCGATTTTTGCAACATTGTCCTCGAGTATGATTTGAGAATATGAATCATTCAACAACCAATTCATCTTGCCATATTTAGGAATCACATACTCCATTACTTCGTCAGTAATTTTAACTTTTGCCCAATCAATCTCTTTCATTTTTGTATCTAACATACATTAGAGCAAACCAACATTCAAACAGAAATTAGGGCATTAGGGCAAATACACATTCAAAAAGAAGATAAATACTCACTTTAATCAAATGTCAGAGCGAGTGGCAACAATGATCCGATAATAGTTGTTGGACAAGAATGATCGATGTCACTGAGATTAAAATGATCAGTGTCCGAGAGTAGTAATGTAAAATGGCGGGAGTAGAAAGTGAGGAAATGGGATCATGGTTTAGAAAGAAAGAAAGAAAATGTTGCAAACATGGTCCTTAGGGTATTAAGTATGTGAAGTGCCGATTATACCCCTGACGAGAAGAAAACATAACGAAATTCTGGATGGAGTTAGGGTCAAAGGACCGGTCAACCCATTTGAGTCAATTACAAGGACGTCTGGTGTAATTAACGTCGAAATAGGACGAAACGTGCACTTTGGGTATAACCACATGGACGATCTTTGTAATTACCTCAAATTTGAAAATTAAAAATGATAATCATTTACATTATTAATAATTTGGACTTTGTATTTTTTAAAAACATATCTCTATTACTTTATAAAGTATTTGAGGCATGCTGAATAAAAAATGTTTAAAATAAAACACATTTGTTCGGCACAAAAATAGTCATTTGATATCCGCCGCCGCATTGCGCGGGTACCGTTCTTTATTAAAAATGTACTAGTTAAATTTTTTAAAACAATTTATATAAGAGTAAGATTAAAAACTCATATTCTGTTATTTAGTAACACAAAAAGAATACTAGTATTACATTACGAAAGATGAGAATGAAATAAGAATTTTTAAAGTTAAAAAGCTACGAACTAGATTAAACGCGAAAAAATAAAACGTAAAAGAAATTGTGTGTTATCAATATATGAAATAATAATTAATACTAACAAAAATAAATATCTATATCATGAGACTAGTACTGTAATTAATTATGTGTTGGGAATTACGAGAGAAAGGTAACGCAATTAATGTTTAATTAGTTTTGGTGTGTTTAGTAGCACCCTTATAAATTTGTCAGAATAGATTAAGACGGGATTTGTAAAAAAAATGCAGTTCAATTCACATAGGAAATGATATAGTTGTAAGTTTATGTCCAATTTATTCATATACTCGTATTATGGATCAGTATTTTAGCTAGGATCCACACCTTCATTGTGCAACAGACATTTTAATAGGTGCTTTCACTTAACATTCAATGTTTTTTGAAATTTATATTTGCAAGCTGTAACTACTTAGGCTAGCTATCGTACAAAGCATCCGATCAAGATAAGACAATGTGCGTAAGTGCAAGCATGTGTTCACACTTGCACTGTACTAGCCAAGTCTCATGATCTTTGGCCAAATAGCTCAGAGCTAATTTCATAGAATGACCAACTTAAGTTAACGGTGCGTCTAATTTGGAGCATAATTTTTCTAGAAGTGAGCTAATACTATAAGCACAAGCATATGACACAGTTAGATATAAAGAAGACAACATGAAAGCTAAAACAACTCAACTGCTCTCTTTAATTATCTAATTTCTCATCTGCGAACAAAGAAAGAAGACAACATGAAAAGCAGAAGGCAAAATGTGTGAACACAAATTCACTTAATGATGATGAGCATCTGGACCTCCAGGGGCCAGTCTCGTGGGAATGCCTTCTAACATCGCCCTCCTCCAATAATACTTCAAAGTTGGTTCATCAAACCCATGTTTCTTCAAGATACCACGTGTATCTTCTCCATCTCTCCTGAACTTGCAATGCATTTAAATCATGCAAGAAAAAACGTGGCGGGGGGGGGCCCTCTTGAACAGAAACACAAGGGGTATAAACACAGTTCCAGCTAAACAAAGTAGGTAGTACATGATTTAGAGAGGTGGAAGGGGAGGGGAGATACCGAATGGCGCAAGGGTGTGGAATGTGTATTAGAAGGAGAAGGTGGGGTGCAAGACAGAAGGGCGGTGAGCGTCAGGACATTTAGCTTAGATCTAACTGCGAAAAACTTCTTTATATAGACCAAAGTGTGGAGGTTAGGAGGATAGTAGGATCATCGATGGAGCGGTGGTGCGCGGAATCGACTGAGAAAGCTAAAAGGGATTGAAGATCTTTAAAGCAAGCGTGCATGTCCAATTAGGGAGAATCATTCCATACAGATAACTCAGTTTGACCCCAAGAGTGGGACAGTGGTAGGGTGTGGCAAGAAGCATATTAAACAATGGTAATTAGTAAAATATGAGAGGGTAGTCCATGATAATATAGAAAGGCCGCAAAAACATACAATGGTCCTATGAGACTAATAATATAATTCACTTTATCCCGACGTTTATACAAATGATCGAATAGAGTAGGAAGTTTGTGTTTATCGAGTGCTGAGTCATGGCCGAATTTCTGGTTTGGTATTATGTGTTTGGTTAGGGGAGAGGGTGGTGGGTTTTTTTTGTACGCAAAAACACAATGGTCTATTGACTAATAATATAAATCACTTTATCCCACGGTTTAACAAATGTCAAAAGAGTAGGAAGTTTTAGTTTATCATCTAGTCATCCTTTCTGTTTTCTTCTTGTTTTGGTTTTTTTCCTTTTCTCATGAAACAGATACGACACAATACTCGATGACAAGTTATACTTGTCATTTTCAACTTAACATGAATCTAACGAGTTCTTTGTTTTGTCCACTTTCTTGCTAATGCCAATCTGCATAGGCAGCTTAAAGTTCTTTGTTTTTACAAAGAACCTTTGTGCAGTGACGATTATATTTTCTACGGTTAGAGCTTTATATGTTGATAGTGATCCGTAATAACTTTTTCATACACACGTGCAGACAAGTGCAAAGATACGTATGAAGGCACACAAAAAAAGGTCAAAAGAAAGTGGTGGTAAAGTCAGCAATCTCAGATTCGGAATTTGATTACATCATAAGTAGATACAAAAGGGATTAGAAGGTTTGTTGTAGTCTTCTTCATGTTGGGTTGTGGTGTTTCTTTGTGGTGTCGAGATTTTTAATTTTTAATCTTGGTTGAGGTCGAGTTTCCATTTCTACTTTTTTAGGCGTTTTTCGGTAGGTTTTTGTTGCCTAAGTGGTTATTTTCTTTCTAAGCTTGGAGGTTTAGGTTAGCTTAGGCGTGTTTGCACTTGTTCTCTTGGTGTTCTATGTTTATAGCTTCTCGCTATCTTATAGATATTTTATTATTGACGTTAAAAAAAAGCAAGTAACGCAAGACAACTATTCATTTGGCGGCATGTGCTTTTGTTAAGACTTAAACTGCAACACACTAACTCTAATTGTTGATTCTTCTTTGTATTTAGTTCATGTTCTATAGTTTAAGTAACTAAAAGAATGAATTTTGTTTTTTCTTCGTTTATTTTTTATTTCAGATTTCGTTTTTTTATTTTCAGTTATTGAGTTTCATACTAATATCATGTTTTTTTTTAATGTTCGGTTGGTGGTAGTGGGTGGATGCTTGGGTGGTGGTGGTGTCTAGTGGTTGAAGAAGATGAAGATTATGATAATCATATGAAAAGGATTTAAAACTAATAATGAATCGATGGACGGTTTTCTGCAAAAATGCAAATAATTAATACTCTGTAGTGTTTAGTGGAGGGACCAAAGGTAGGCAGGTAGCTGATGTTATCATATTCTTTCACGAGTCCAAACTCTATTCCCTGAGCAATAATCTACGATCGATTTTTTCATTAACCATTGATCAATTTCGGACTTCATAAATTGGCAAATATTAATAGTTATGGGATAAAAGTAAGAGTAAAGATCCTGATCTGATGTAAGAATCCCTTAAAGGATCAACTGAGATCCCACCACCAATGATTAGTATAGGTGGATATAATAGGATTATGACAAAGAACAAGTGTCTTTAAACAAATCAGAGAGATCATGCAGCGTCTATTTGCATCAACAGTAATCTACACAACCCATACATAACGAGAAGAGACGCCGTATATCAGGACTACAAGTTTAAGTCATGGTGTGACCACCATCAATTAGTGTAAGATCAGAAAAATGACCCAAGTTTAGCAGTTGTTAGTTATCATCGGTCACACATACTTTATATATTCAAAACTGACCCAAGTTTTGAAAAAGGACCGAGAGCTCAAATAAAAGAAAGAAATTTCTTTATAACGCTTAAGATTTAATATAATAAGTTACATCTCGATTATGGCCAAAAATATAATTTGTGGCTCCTATAAGCCATATCTTGTTAAAATACAAGAAAATATTCAACCCTGGCTTGATCATTTCAGGCATTCTCTTGATCGCTATGAACATTTCTTATTATAGGTTCATGCTAATGGTGTTTAGGGTCAGGACCACCAGGGCTCCTTCTGTTGACATAATAATGAGTCCGGATTGCTCCATATTATGTCTCAGAGTACTTGAGTCCGTCTATTATCTCATTTGCCTTATTAATCAAGCCCCCCTTTCATTTATCTCAATTTTGAAAGCAAAATGCGAGATTCCGTAGATAGTTAATTGAAGAGAAAACCACACATAGAAAGAAGTAAACCGAGTGGGAGCTGCCATTTATTTTTGTTGAAAAATGAATGGTGAAGTAGAGATGGGTTTTTATGATACATAATAGACAAATCCATATTTCCCCTAAAATGTTTGTTTTAATTGCAATAGCAATTGAAAGAATAGCCACTTTAATAGATTAGTGATTATAGCAAATTCTTAGGTAAATGTTTTCACTCTTTCATCATAAGCCTCTCTCATACTAGTAATTGACATTTAAAAAGTGTGCATATTAAATTAGCCTACATGGATCACTTACAAAGAGGATCTTCTTTCCCCTAGCTACGTATGATCTGATTTTTTTCGCACGCTTTTAACACACACGCGAGGGAGGGGGGGGGGGGGGGGGGGGGGGGCAGAACCTCCGACACACACAACTCCCGCATATCCACGTCTGGGTGTCACAAGGGGGGGGACGAAAGGATCAACGCACAACGGGGGTACTAGCAGTGCGGCCCCGTAAATGCTATGGGGAAGCGGCCATACAAATTATACGACTCAACATCCAAATGGAAAAACTAAGATGTTTGGGGGGGTTATACTTGTGAATAAATAAAAAAATGAGGAATAAAAAAATGTACACCAACCAATCGCAACAAAAATGTGTATTATTGATCACAATGCATTGCCACAACGTGTCTCACTCTCTAATCCCATTCCCTCAAAACATAAATGGCTTCGTAACATACAAGTTCTC
Source organism: Tanacetum coccineum (assembly GCA_026074375.1). Taxonomy (NCBI): domain Eukaryota; kingdom Viridiplantae; phylum Streptophyta; class Magnoliopsida; order Asterales; family Asteraceae; genus Tanacetum; species Tanacetum coccineum. The sequence goes on along the minus strand of BQNB010019660.1, from coordinate 16,810 downwards.
GATCGTCCTAATACGACTCTCATCTATCTCTATCCCTAAAACCAACACTCCAACAACCTAGATCAACACAGACATGCACAATAAGTACTAACTATAATAAACTCCCTCTCGAAACCATCGCGCGCATACCTTATAGCAAATCTAAAACGACATATATGTTCCACTTAAAATTACATTTCACAATTAGTTCAAGAATCACAAATAATCGAGACCTTAGAACAAGAGCAATACAGACATAGATCTAAATAAACCTACAACAAAAAGATTATGTATGTCTTTCTGTTACGTGATTACTTTTCTGATCAGATGTACTCTTAAATAATCTATAGAAACTTTCTGATATCTCATTTAGTTCATCTAACTTCTTATATAACCACCACTACAATGACGGAAGCCTGGTTTAGATAGCAAACCTTGATGTTTAATTTGTTTAAACTACAGTCTAATCCAACTACAGATGTTTAATAGCTTCTAATGCTTTGGTGGTCACATTGGCCAAGGATATATCTTTTTGACAAACTTGTGAGAAATAGTCATCAATTCTCGAGTAATCGTACATAAAAGGAATCAAGCAAACAAAAACCAAAGGGAAAGGCTAGAACTTATTAATAAATTCCGAGTTGATCATTGTACAAAAGGTAAGCATTTTATTAAAAATTTATTACAAAGAAAACTAGAATAAAATATGAAAGTATAAAAAAGCTAGATCACACATAAAATACTACAATAAAACCAAAACCATATAATAATACTATCATGTTGGTGACCAGCTAAATGACTTGAATCTTTAAGGATTTTAAACATGCACACTTGAAATCCTAAAAAAAAATTAACCAACCCCAAACATGTACATTTTGACTTTCTCCAAGGGGCATGTCTTTTCTCCCCGTCCCAATATTTATATATTTAGTTGTTTACTTATTTTATCATTTATGTCCTTATATGGATGAAAAAGTAGAAGAAAGACCGGTTGCTTTAAGCTGTGGATTTGTTTAATTAAGGTTTGATAGTGCATTCTGCTAGATAGTAGATAAGCAAAATATTGGTTTATTACAGTCTAAAAGTGCCCGACCAGGTCATATATAATGGCCACTATGAATCTCAACTGATAAAAACTCCAATCATCTTAGAACCTAACAAATTAAGCCGGCGAATGGTAAAAGCTTTTAGATTTCAAGTGAATAATAACGCATAACGCAAACTATATATAATATAAGTTACTGTCACAGTTTATATAAAGCTGAAGTTGAATTTAAGGAATACGCGCAGCAGATAGAAGAATATGCACTCGGATTAAAGCTCTAAAAAGTGGTCCGCGAGTAATACATTATATGGTGCACTGAGTTTGACTGATTGTTGGTAAATATTTGCAAAATAAAGTTGACTTTTTTTTAATGGACCTTTTAGTCTTCAGTTTCTTAAATAAAAGATGAACTTGAGTAGTAGTTTGACACTAACTAGTTTAAAGAGAAGTGCACGCAAATACATTGAAACACTAGTAGCTTAAACAAATATATAAATAGGAAAAGTCAATGTAATGATTTTAGCACTATCCATGAGCAGAAAATGGCTATCGTGCCACCATTTCAGCCACTTTGTAATAGTAGCCAGTCTAATTACCTCAGTTTTGAAGTGGGTATAAACAAGTATCTGTTAACAGCAACCAGCCGCTGATAACTAAACTTAAGAAGTGCTCTCTTATAATAAGTATTCCAATTTTGTCTGAACTTCATAAAATAAACGTTTTCTCAGCCAATTCTTACTTATTGTTTAGTATGTGTTGAGAATTCACAGGTTCCATATGTCCAGGATCGAATAATGATCAAACAAGCATCATGTAACATCATTCAAGGAATAAACAAGACAGGAAAACAAGGGGTGATCCCTTTGGTAATCTGATATATAAATCTAAAAGGATGATTTGTTTACAGGAACCCCTAATCTTTATATAAAGATGAATCGTGCCTTGATGAAAGGACACACGGTTCTTACAAAAGTAAATGTTAAACCCTAAAAACAAGTAACCGTATGTATCTAATAAATGTTTCGGGTCTGTATTGGGTTTGTGGTCATGCTGGCCCAAACCAGAAAATCTACAGCCTATTAACAAAGATTAAGGGATTATGGTTTTCCAACATAAATCCCACCCTAAATCTATTATCTTTGTGTCTGCCTAGTTCTTGATGCCTTCTGATGTCGATCTCTATATGGCTTTATCGGTTTCTAGTTTGAACCAAATTCCAGCAGTGCCGCCATCATTGTTAACCGAATTTTTCGGCCTGTACTTCTCATGAATGTCCTCCAAATATCACATTTGAGCGGGTTAACGGCCGTCATGGTGGGTTTACCACAATCGGAGAAACCTGAAACTAGGCAAAAAAAATCCGCCTCCAACCAAATCAGAATCATAAAACAGCCTTCCTTCAATTTTGATGTGCAAAATAAAGTTGACTTTTTTTTAATGGACCTTTTAGTCTTCAGTTTCTTAAATAAAAGATGAACTTGAGTAGTAGTTTGACACTAACTAGTTTAAAGAGAAGTGCACGCAAATACATTGAAACACTAGTAGCTTAAACAAATATATAAATAGGAAAAGTCAATGTAATGATTTTAGCACTATCCATGAGCAGAAAATGGCTAATCGTGCCACATTTAGCCACTTTGTAATTAGTAGCAGTCTAATTACATCATTTTTGAAGTGGGTATTAAACAAGTATCTGCTTATCATGCAACCAGCCGCTGATAACTAAACTTAAGAAGTGCTCTCTTATAATAAGTATTCCAATTTTGTCTGAACTTCATAAAATAAACGTTTTCTCAGCCAATTCTTACTTATTGTTTAGTATGTGTTGAGAATTCACAGGTTCCATATGTCCAGGATCGAATAATGATCAAACAAGCATCATGTAACATCATTCAAGGACTAAACAAGACAGGAAAACAAGGGGTGATCCCTTTGGTAATCTGATATATAAATCTGAAAGGATGATTTGTTTACAGGAAACCTAATCTATATATAAAGATTGAATCGGTGCCTTGATGAAAGGACACACCGGTTCTACAAAAGTAAATGTTATAACCCTAAAAACTAAGTAACCGTATGTATCTAATAAGATGTTTCGGGTCTGTATTGGGTTTGTTGGCATGCTGGCCCAAACCAGAAAATCTACAGCCCTTAACAAAGATTAATGGATTATGTTTTCCAACATATTCCCCCCTAATCTATTAATCTTTGTGTCTGCCTGTTCTTGATGCCTTCTGATGTCGATCTCTATATGGCTTTTCGGTTTCTAGTTGAACCAAATTCCAGCAGGGTGCCGCCATCTTGGTTTCAATTTTCGGCCTGACTTCTCATGATGTCTCAAATGATCACGATTTTGAGCGGGTTAACGCCGTCATGGTGGGGTTACCACAATCGAAAACTGAAACTGCAAAAAATCTCCAACCAATCATAATCATAAAACAGCCTTCTTCAATTTTGATGTCTTTATGGCTTTTGGTTTGTTGCAAAAGATTTTATCGTCTCATGTTTTTCTTTCATTCTCTTCATTTATAGCCTTGTCCCCATCTTTATCTAGTTTTCCAACATCTTCTTGTGGGTCTTCGATTTTGGCATGTACCTTGCCTTCATCAATTCTTGGTTGATACTACATACGGGTTCTTCCATGAACCGGGGTTTAAAAGGCTGTTGTAGTAAAACTACAATATCTAAAAATTCTTTATATCTGGGCAAACCATAGCCAGTTCTTTCTTTCTCTTTTCTTCAATTCGGTGGCATCATGGTTGTGTCTTCTTTAAAAGAAAACTCAGGTTTGATTCTTGAATGATGGATAAACTTGAATTGTTGTGTTGTTTGATCCCTTGGGCTATGATACCATGTTGAGAATTCTTAGGTTCTGAAGTTGGAGGGTTTCCAGGATCGATCTTGATCAAACAAGCATCATGCCAATAATCATCATACAAGAATAAAAAACAAAGAAGATGGGTTGAACCCTAATGAATCTGATATTATATTGATAAAAGGGTTGAGTTTGATTACAGGATTCCTATCTATTTATAATGAATGAATCGGTGTGATGTTTGTGAAGGGATGTGATGGTTCTGTTAAACCAAGCGACATGCCCTTTCATCTTTAACCGAATATAACTGCTAATCCTAACAAACTCGGGTCTATCTATTGGGTTCCTTGGCCTGTGGCCCAAACCTGTAAAAAACACAGGTTTTTATCTAATTACACAAAGATTAATTGGATTATAAGTCCAACATATTCCCGCCTTTATGTGTTAATCTTTTGTATTATATAAAGCAGTTACATGTAGGTCCATCTAAAAATTAAGATAAAGTGGTGCAATCTTAACCATCAATCTTATTTTAGAAAATTAATGTTATTGTGTCACTATTAAATTAAAAAATCACTTTTATTTTCAATTTGACATATCTTTTTATCTATTTATTTTTTTTTATGATTTAATTTCACCGTATTTTTTAAATTTTCATGATCTTTAATTCAATATCTATTTTGATATATTTTTATAAATTTTTAGCTTTTCACATTTTTAGTAGGTTTATTTTGAATTTTTTAACAACTTTAACTTTAATTTGAATACAAACTTAATTCGTAAAAGATATATACTTTTGGAGACAATGTTTGATGGGTAAAAGAGTCTGTGAGTCTTTATACAAGCGAGAATGATGTTAATATGATGTTGTGGGAAAGCTACGGAAACCCAAACAAACGAATTATCTAAGCGGGTAGAGAATTGCGGAACGAGTTGGGTTAACAATTTTTATCGCCGCCGCTATGCGCGGGTATCCAACTAATCTACTTTACACATATATGCCGAACTGAATTAAAAAGGTAAACACCATTTATGAACAATTTAATATATTCAGTGTCTTATTATGAACAATGTACTCAAAAAAATACCATTATGAACCACGAAACCTGTTAATAGCCGGTATTTTCGACGTCATTTTTTATTTACTTATTGGGTAGAGTGTGCATAATGAGACAAGAACAAAAATATATCGTTCATAAATAATTTTTACCCTTTAAACATACTTATTGCCGGGAATTTTGAACAGGTTATTTTGACCCGTATTTTTTGAACCGTATTTTTTCTCCTTTTATAACCACAATCCACCAACCTAAATCCATTCAAAATCACTCAATGCTTCGATGCTATTTTGATAATTATGGGTTTGTTGGGCTTCTTTAGATCTTTTTAAATTGCTCCCTGTGAGCAGCTTTGATACTGCATTACACTTTTCTAAGCCATGTGCCGCCACTACAACAATCGCCCTTTTCTCTGGCGACATGTCGGGGTTTTCCCCAGCGACACATGTCGCTGGGAAATACTCGCTGGGTAAGCTTCGTAAGGGATTCTTTCCCCAGCGATGAGGTGGGTCCCACTCATTTTTCAGTCAAAGACCAAGTGCCACGGTGGCACACTTTTCCCCAGCGACATGTCGCTAGGAAAAACGTTTAATTAAATTTTTTAAAAACGTTTTCCCCAGCGACATGTCGCTAGGGAAAGAGTTTTTTAAAAACGTTTTCCCCAGCGACATGTCGCTGGGGAAACATTTTATTAAATATTTATTAAAATCTTTCCCCAGCGACAGGTCGTTGGGGAAAACTTTTAAAAAAAATTAATATCAAGTTTCCCCAGCGACATGTCGCTGGGAAAACCTTTTAAAAAAATTTAATATCAAGTTTCCCCAGCGACATGTCGCCGGGGAAACCTTTGTAGCTTAAAGTGTATATTGTTTTATGGATTTCACAAACTGAATTGCTTATTGTACAACGGCTTGTTTACTGAACCATTATAGCTTTCATAATGAGTGCACCTAAATAAACATCTTGGTTTTATAACAGCTTGTTTATAGTTTTCATGCCTAATTTTTCATAAGCATTTCATAATCTTCGTCACAGAGAAGAAAACATATTCTTTAAGTAGTTTATTTGAAATTTTGCCGGGTAAACTTGGGCACCAAACATGGCCAAAGAGTAAGATTGTCAAAAACAAACAAAAAATGTTGCAACAACTTTTGGTTGTGCACAAACCATTGCTTTAGAAGAATAATATTCAAAATGCTACAAAATTCATGAGAATATTTTTTTTACTTTTAATTCTTACTCAAGTCTCATACGAAGTTTATACAAAAAAGGATAAATTACCAAAAGATCATATTTGATCTTTTTTCTTTACATAATAGCTCATGTTTAAAATAAAAACTCAAAAATTAGGGTAGTCACACCTCAAACGTTCATAGTGCCGACACACCCAACTGATCACATGATGAACTAGAACGGAAGCCAATATCTATAATACCAAATTAAATTTTCAACAAACTTGGAACGGAAATCAAAAACCATGCTAGCACCTGTAGCGCGTACGAGCCATTACACATTATTTGAAAAAAAAAAACAATACAGAGTTACAAGTGTCAACTTTTTATTTGTTTGGCCACATCGTACCTGTAGTACATGTGGCGTGCGACGAAGTTATGACCATTTTCCATATTTTCTGGAATACGTGTTTGTTGAAAACAAAATGATTAATTATGACCATTTTCGTATTTCCCATTTTAATTAATTTGCAGACTGAATATCTAGCTTTAGAGAACATTGTCTAAACTATGAAAAGCATTTGGCTGGCAGATAATTAATGCATATTTTTAGGTAATAAGCATTCGGGTTACAAGTTATTGGTTAGAAGGATAATTACGAGAATGGATATAAAAAAGATGAAGAAATCCAATTAGGGGAGGAACTCCTCAAAGTTGCCTAAAAATCAAGTAAACATGTTCAACAAAAGCAATATACAAAGATACTTTATCTAATCATGCTGGGAAGGCAAACTTTCTCCAAATAAATCAAGTACATAAGCCATAACCACAAGCAAACACCATCTTTGATGTCTTTCTTGTTTTTGCAATTTAGCTTCCTAGTGGATTATAAACATAACTTTCTTGTGCACCCAACAATAGGCGATATTTACATACGCCAACGATGAACCAACATTCACATGGAACACAAACATATACTTTTCACTGTGCACCCAACAATAGTGTATGTTCAAAAAAAACAACGAAAATCTGGACCATTCACCAGGTGAACTAGCCATAAGGAAAAACCATGTACATAACTAAGTTAAAAAAATGTGTTATAGACATCAAAACTAATAGGACTATAGCTTGGAACACATCAATCCAATCATACACAAAATAAGAACATGATGATTATATGATAACTACATGGAACTTGAACGTGCATTTGTTATGTCGCCCAAAAATAATATTGAAATCGTTTACAACCTATCGAGTACCATAAGGTTGAGCTGCCTCGTAAATATCAGGCTTGTATCCAGTTAAACTTGCTTCAACCGTGACTAAATGAAGCATCTCATATATCAAAGATGCATGGATATGAGTCCTATCATCACTAAGAACTGCATGAACCGACCACCTATTTGCGCCCAACTGTGTCTTCCCAAGAGGCTTTTCAGTGCCAACTACCATCTTTTCCCTCACTTCGCAACATCTTTCCCACCTCTTAGGCCATTGCATAAACATTAGATAATAAAACAAGATAGCAGCATCTTTGTTCCATCTTCAAGATAAAAGTAGTAGCTTTTAGCATTTGAAAGCAAGTTCTACATTCTTGTAAGTCTACAGCACCAGTAATTGCCCCAAATTGCATCATTTTTGTGCATGGGTCATATCTTCAACAAGCTTGAGTGGCATCATCAATAGTCCGTCGACTTAAGGAATCAACCATTAGCTACCATAATGCTCAATGTTCAGGCTCAATCCCAAATACTTTTCAATTTTTTGTATATAATGGCTGCCTTGTTCAACAAAACCAGATGACCTGCAAGCATCTAACACAACCAACAATGTTATGGCGTCGGGTTTTGAATGCTTATCTTTTGTGCTTTCCATCAACTGGAAGACACTTAGAGCGTCTTCACCACGACCTTGTTTTCCAAAACCAGAGATCATGGTCGTCCATGACACTGTACTTCTAACCGTGCATTCGTCATGAACAAATCATATGCATCATCAACAACCCACAACCAGCATACCATGAGTAAAAGTGCATTATGTCAATCCGAACTGTACGATTTTGTTTAATAATATCCAAACTCCTGTCAATATAACAATGAATCATTTCCCCCATTTTCAAATCACCAATCTCCGCAACAGATAAAAAAAAGGGGAGAACGCAGAAAAACCCGCCACCAAAAAACCTGATCAACTCTATACAACCCCATCAACAGCTCACTGCAACAAACACAGAAGATAGACATAGAGACGCTTCCTTACACTCACCATTAACGCAACACACCCGGAAACCAAACGTCGTCCAAGACACAAAACATTCTCTCCGCCATTTCCCCCAAAAACTCTTCGCGCCCCATCAATATCCCCACACTTAACATACCCCGCCAACAATGTATTCCACGTCACCAAACTCCTCTTACCCATCTCCTCAAACACTCTCCGCGCATCCCCAACCCCACCACAACTCGCGTAAAAATTCACTAAACTCGTCCGCACAAACAAATTCCCACCAAACCCACATACCAAAACCCTCCCATGATACTTCTCACTCTAATCCCCTTCAACCTCCCCTGCGGCGCACACGCGCTAATCACATACGAATAACTATACTCATCCGCCACTCCACTTCTCTCAAGCATTTCATCAAACACCTTAACCGCATCATTGGGCATTACCGTACCCGCATACCCTCTAATGATTTGGTTCCAGGAAGTGGTACTTGGGTTTTTTGATTTGGTTAAAAAGTTTTGTGGCTTGTTTATAAGTGATTTAAAGCTATGTAGGATTGAAGTAGTTTGACAATGATGTAGTTTTTTTGGGTTAAGTTGTTTATGATTATTTGAGTGTGAATTTGTGTGGTTTTTGTCAGGGTGTTTGGATTTGGGTTTTGGAAGAGGTTGAAGATGAATTGTTGTAGGGATCTTGTGAGAGTTTTTGTTTTTTGGTGTTTTTGTGTTATGGCGGGAAATGCTTCTTGAACCAACATATGTATACAGGATTAATGTTAAATGTAAACATAGACTCTCGAATTGATTTATGTTCAAATATTAGTACGTTAAATGTTACGAACGAGATGTTTAATGACACAAGAGCCCATGCTATGAAGTATGAATAAAGTGTGCAAACGGTAACCATTCCCGTTCCTCTTCCCGTTTCGGTTAGGTCACCCTAACCGGTTATGGTCAAACAACCGGAAAAACCAGTTAGACAGGTTGGTTAGGAACGTCGGCGTGGCTAGAAAACCCTAACCAGGTCCCCAAACCAGTACCCCAATCGGTTCATGTACCGGTCTAAACCGGTTTTTCCGTTATTAATTTTTTTTATTTTTCGTTTTTTGTGTTTTTATACGCAATAAACTGAATAAAACATCAACTTTTATTTAATAGATAAACATAATACAACATCGGAAAGCAGAAATATATCGGAAAGGAAAATACACATTATACATCGGAATTGAAAACCTAATCGTCATATGTTCCCAAATCAAAATCAAATTCTGGCTCTTATCTCCCCGAACCGCTGCCATAATGCTTGGCTAGCACATCTAAGTGCTATTTCATCATCCATGGTGTGAGGCTTATTCTTTTGCAACCTCGGCATACAAGACCTTAATCTTCAAAATCGAGGTGCGTTTTCAGAGTAAGATGAGTCTTGTTTAACGCTCTTTAGAGCGTACCAAGTGAACTTTCAAACACTGCACATCTCAAAAGAACTCGTGTTAAGTTTTGTTCTTCGTATTACAACACCCTTCCACTTGTTAAAAAGCGGATTCGGAAGCTACCAAAGTACTTGTACCACTTATATACATCAATGGTCATGCAGGATAGAACAGGAACATTGATTCCCTTTAGATTTCTAAAAACCCAAGAACATGAAATCAAAAACCTGCAAAATCACGGTTTGAAGAATGTGTGATAAAATCCGAATGGATATATCGCTCATATTCGGAGGACAATGAACTATCAGGTTTTGCTTTGGCTCCAAGCTTGCTTAATTAATTCCTTATTCTCTTAGTGCTATTGTGGTCCTCACCATGCAAGATGACAAAGAGTGTGTAAGGATGTGTTGGGTACATGGAAGGGTAAAACAAAGATGTCACTATCCCACACATGCATGATCAATTTCAAAATAAAGTGGAAATATTCCACTTGATTTAATTTAGAGTGTGCTTGTATGCGTGTGAATTGAGTAGGGGGAGGGAGACCACGAAATTTTTGACTTACAAACTTAAGGCAAATGATAACTAAAGTTTACACGACAAGATTACGGGTTTCCGGGGCTCCGTTTGATCAAAAACGCGAAAAACGTAAATAATACGCTAAACCGTAAAAATAAATATCGGTAGTGAACGTAAACTACGAAACACTTAGAAAAGATAAAATAAAGCATATAATATCTAAATAAATCAAAATCCGAAGCCGGAACGCGTTCGATGACGTTTGTCAGATTTACACGGAATAAGCTCTCGGTTTTAGGTTAAATTCAAACGTAACGGATAAAATTAAAAATAATGATCAGAATAGTTTAAAATATTGACCTGAAATTTACGGGGTGTGACAACATTGGAACATATGATAAGTGGAATTCCATCTTGTCGAAACGTCCCAATTAGGCGAGTAAGCCGGTTTCTCCGCTTCTTTACAGATTTTAAGATAACGTTTATAGTTTCTACCACCCGATCTAAAAACATCTTTTAACATTGTTTTAAAAGACTCTTTGATTGCATTTATCGTGGGCTCTACTAAACCATCTTGCACAACCAAATTAATGATGTGTGCAACACATCGACTATGATAAAACCTACCCTCCATTGGTGGATCGTATTTTAACTTTAGTTTACCAATTGCTTTTGTATTGTGCTAGCATTATCCAACGTAATTGACAAAACTTTATCTTCCAAATTAAACATGACAAACGTGTTTCTTAACATTCTAGCTAAAGCACTACCCGTGTGGGGAACCAGAAATTCTTCGAATGCAATGACCTGCTTCATTATTTTCCAAGTAGAGGGCTCAATCCAATATGTGGTAATACATAGGTAAAAACCAGGCAAATTTTGAGGAGCGGACCAAACATCCGTTGTTATGTTAACACTAGCATTTATGTTAAGAAAATCATTAATTATTACTTGTTTAGCCGCTACCCATAATTTTATTACATCACGTTTAAGATTAGAGCGACTTACGTGATTGTATTTTGGTTGCATAGTGTTCTGAAATACCCTTGTTGTTTGCTCGTGGGCAAAGTGGTTGAACGGTAATCCGGATTGAACACAACACTCCCATCTCGACCCATCGCCGCTTGCCTCGGTTCTGGAACCGTCTTGAGTACCTCACAATGCGGGTGAAAGATATGTTGCCTCAACGTCGTGTTTGAATTAGCCGACAAGAAACTGAAGCAATGAATACATTGAGCCTTGGTCGAGTTGTCCGACATCTTGCAAAGGTTGAAGTGACTGATAACAAGTGGGTTTCGGGTGGTTGTTAAAACTTCAACAATCGTTGATGAACTTGAAGAACCAACACCGGTGGTAGTTCAACTGGATTGAGTTGTCATTAGTGATTAGTGAAAGAAATTCGGTTTTGCTTTGGATAGTTTTTTTTGCTTAAGATTGTGAGTTGTGTAAGTTGTGATTGAAGCACCAATACAACCTCTCTATTTATACTTAAATAAATGGGTAAAATGACAAGCACTACACCTAAAATATCAGAAAAAGCTCCTCCACGTTATAAAAGCAAGATTCAAAATTTGTAAAAAAATAGTACAAAACCGGTTTCGAACCGGTTAACCGGTTACCGGTTTGATTAACCAGTTCCATTAACCGGTGGTTCAACTGAAACCTCGAACCGGTCCCAACCCCTACCTTATAGAGTTGTTTCTACCTCATCATGCTAACACGCGGTGGTCTAGTTTTAGACGGTAAGTAACTAAGATTGTACTTTCAGATCTCTTTTCTCGCAAGCATGAACATTGTGGTTGATCTCATTTCACATCAATACTTTCATTGTTTGGTCTTGGTCGGATTAGTTCATATAATAACTAATTATAAAAAAGTAACCGAGACAAGTAGTCTAGTTTTCAGTTTAACCGAAGACGCATACGCGCATATATCCTTATAGCTTGTACACCATAATGACACTAGAATTACGTAACCACATAACGCATTAATTTACGATATCGAAAGTTAAAAATGAATCAAAAATACCAAATTGAACCTAAAAATATATTTACGCAACCATCCAAATATACTTACATTTTTATCTTGACACAATGCGCGAACTTGCTTCATTTTTAACACATAAATAACACCCGTTATAATATAAAATAGTGTTGCAAAACAAGGTCTACAAGGCCGATTAATCACTGATTATGAGCTACAAGGCCACCAACCTTGCCGATTAATGTAACAAGGTCAAACATATAGGTCAACCGTGGTCAACGGCGATCAACCATGGTCAAACATGCCGAAAACCTTATAATCTTGCTGGAAGTATCTAACACTCACCGTAAACTTGTTTTGATCACTTATAGTAACTGTTTAAATCTATTACAAGTCTTTTTAGAAAAAAGTCTTGCCAATAATATCAAAAACTCGCCAGAAATACACAAAACTTGTCGGAAATACCCAAATTTTGCCAGAAATGTCAATCCGATTAGTCGTCAATTAATCCTACCTTGACCAATTACAAGCTATAAGGTAGTCACCTTGATATAAAACAATGACAAATGATGGTAGCATTACAATGTACTAGCAGGGTACTCACGCAATGCAGCGTCGGGTACATGGTGACTAAATTTGTGACGAACAAATGTTTTTCATTTATACGTTTTTTCAAGCAGTAACTTTACAAATAAATGACAATTTTTAATTAAATAACTATAAGCAATGGCAATGCAAATTCTTTCATATCCAAATAAATGGTGGCCATTTATTATTCATACACATGTGTATCCACGTTTATTTAGTACATGACCAGAGATTAAAATCTTACGAAGTTTTGGTACATACAACACATTAAACAAATTAATAGATTTTCCAAAACTGAATTCTAACACCACACTTCCTTTTCCATGAACAGGAGCAAAATGATCATCACCCGTGTAAAGGACAGATCCGTCTTCCACCGGTTCATATGTCTTAAACCAGCAACGAGCATTAAAAACATGAGTTGTGGCACCAGAATCAATCCACAACGCAATTGCATCAACCTGCATATAAAATGCTTTAGAAATTAGTGAAACATAATATTTAATAAATCTGTTCCAAACATGCACTAAATTCTGACCATGGTCTTGGGATTGGTCCTTAGACCCTTTCCCGAACCACTAGCATTTGCATTATTCTTCTTGTTTCCACTACGGCAATCCCTCTTATTGCCACACTTCTAACATTCCAATTTAGGTTTCTTGTTGGAACAAGAACCACCATTGTTCTCTTTGAAACCATGTTTCTTTCCTTTGTTTTATTTGTTGTTTTTATTCATTCCACCCTCTTCCGTCATATTTACAGAGGGTCCAACAACTTCTTTTCCTTTGCCCTTTGTCACTTTCTCGCGCCCTTAGAGACTCCTGTGTGCGCAAGTGACTACCAAGTTGAACCAAAGACAAATTATCGTTACCATGTTTCAAACTGTGTTTGAAATCCTTCCATGAAGGAGGCAATTTGTCTATCACACTTGAAATAGATACAAACTCATCCATTTTCAAACCATGTTGTGTGTATTGTCCAAGGATTCTAAGGAGTTTATTGAATTGTTCCATGACAGGCCTAGAATCGACCATCTTATAATTATTAAAATTACTTACAAGGAACTTCTTACTTGAAGCATCCTCTGCCATGTATTTAGATTCAAGAGAATCCCACAACTTCTTTGCAGATTCAACGTTCTGATATATATCAAATAGAGAGTCAGACATACCATTCAATATATGTCCTCTGCATATGTAGTCATCGTTCTCCCACTTTGCTATTCGTCTAATTGCTTCCACAGTATCGTCCACCAACAACTCTGGCATATGAGTAGTAAAAACATACACAACCTTCAAAGTCGTCAACAAGAAATGCATCTTCTTCTGCCACCGTCTAAAATCATGCCTTTCAAACTTATCAAGTTTCCCAAAGTTCATAGTCATCTCCTTCACAGTACTTCCTCCAACCATGATTACCACAGAAAATACTATATACGTTTATTTGGAAATCGGGTAGGTGTTGTGATAATCCTGAATATCTTGCTTGAATCGTGTTGAGTTCATTTTCCGTATATGTAACACCCCCAAAATGGGTCGCAGCGGAATAATGTATGGGAGTGTTACTTCATGAATATTTTGCACAAGACATGAGAGAACGACCTCTAAATGAGCCGTTTGAAAAGTAATCTCGTTGGTTTTCTTGAAATTGAACTTGCTATAAAATTTGTCCCAAAGTTGCATCAAAATGTAAGACTGAAATAATACAACGAGATTTGATAATTTGAATGTATGTAGAAATCCATGAATGCAATCTTGTAAAATTTGGACTCCAATGCACATCAGTTACGTCAAGCATCTTATTCACCTGAGAAAAACATGCTTAAAAGTGTCAACATAAAGTTGGTGAGTTCATAGGTTTATGTAAGTATAAATGTAGAACCAAAAGAGTATAATGTCTACTGCATCACTCACAATATTATGAATAGAAAATTATTTAGTAATCGGTAATGTTCAGCAAAGTAGTGTGGACCACAAGATTTCAAAGTGTATGACTATTGTAACACATACAATATTACAAAATGTAATTACGACTGCACTAAGCTCATGACACTGAAGCTACGACTTGTATGTGTGCAAAGTAATGCTTGTAATTATGCCCCTGTAGATGTCAACCCGTAACATCTAAATCTGACATGGTATACGTCTGTTAGTTCAGTCTGCCGAAACTAGTGAGAGCTACTCACCCAAACGGGGATGTCAATCCCAAATAGATCTATTTATAACATTCGCGCTTACACCAAGTAATTAACAGTTCATGATAGTAGGCATAGTGGGTTGTCGCTACTTAAGCACGCTACGTAATTATTGTAGCAATTGGAAAGTTTTGTACTTGTGTCCGTTTTTAAAATAAGCAATGTATCTCGCCTCGAGATTTGTAAATGAGTACGAAAACAAGTATGTAAATGAGTTTGGAATCAATCATGTAAACGAGTTTGTAGGTAAGCTATGAAAACAAGTATGTAAACGAGTTTGTAGTTGCGCGTGTATTCTCCCCCCAAAAGAGTTAAAAAGAAGTAAAATAAGGGCCATGAAACTCACCTCAAGTGAAAGTATTCGTTATAGAAAAATCAATAAAGTAAATCGTCACAAGCGATCCAGATTGCAACCTAATTAATTATAGGTCGGGTAAGAATAATGTACTTGAATAAATAATACAATGTATTTTATAAAGTTATATCACCACCTAATAGTTTTTGTTTACGTTACGTTCGTCATTTATTGTTTATGTATATACCTTCGTAATATTTTCTAATAGCTAGAAAATTAATCATAGTCATTTCGCTTTAGTTAGTATTTTTATTATTTATATAATGTCACCATATATTTAGTTCAATTGTTTTATGAAATAACATTTATAAAGTTTAAAACATGTATAAATATTATATAAGTGATATTATATTATTTTTTATGGTTTTTATAGCCTAAACGGACCCGAAAACACTAGTAAATGCCAATTTCTATTTCAATCAGCACCTTCATTTTAGTAAAAGTGCGCAGGAATTTTATATAAAAAGTTATCTAGTTTCTGTGAAGGTTATCTTAATTTTTATACACTTTTAGGCTTAGAAACTCGCATCCTTATGGTAAAACATTATTTCGGGCAACATTTTAGTTTTATACTTAAGCCAGTTCAGACCCGAAATCCCTCAAAAACACGATCTATAAACTAATCAGTTACGGCGTAAACCAACCGAACTTTTACATCCAAACTGACATGATGTTACAGCGTAAACAAACCAGTTACGGCGTAACATCAGAACTAGTTCACTTGTTACGGCGTAACCATAAGTGGTTATGGCGTAACTAGAAAACCTTTAATACTGACTAAATGTTACGGCGTAACCAAATCATTTAGGTTACGACGTAACCAACCCAAAGGTCTTTGTCCCTTACCCCGCATGGTTACGACGTAACCAATAGTGTTACGGCATAACCCATGCACATTCTGTCATGGTAGAATTCGTATTAGCTCAACGAGTGTGCACTCCACACTTCTCTAACTCGTATCCGAGCCGAATATGAACTCTCAATGGTCTTTAGTAATCTTCATTACCTAAAACGGCCGATAACACTAAAATCACCAACAATATATAATTACCCCCGACCACCCGCGGAAACAAACATCGAGTCTTCGTGTTTGCAAGCACACAAAGGACGCGTTGTTCTTAATACGGAGATACCATGAGGACCTATATTCCATAACACATTTGCAAGACTCAATATTAACCCAGACCGAATTGTTATGTAACATCATGTCACCCGCTTCTTCTTTTGTCAATTTTTATTTCTATCAATAAAAGTGACCTTGTATAAAAAGTAAATCTTATTATGAGCTCTAACCGTCATATATAATTACCCCCATACCATAACGAAGACCAAGTCTTCGTATTTTCTGACACACGCAAGATGCGTTGTTGTTGATCCACGATCTAGCTCATCTAGGATATCATAACCATGATCCAGCGGAATAACAAATAAAACAATCATAGTTAAG
>BQNB010019659.1:0-64798 GCA_026074375.1 Tanacetum coccineum | reverse complement strand
TACGTATTATATATTATATTATATATATTTTTGAGAGTGAATTTTATCAAGGGTAACTTGGTAATCTTCTTAATTACTCTTAAAAGTTATATTAGTATATATATTTTGGGTATATAAAACTATCAACCAATTAACTCGACCTAAAAATTAAAGTCTTAAGAGTTAATCCAAATGCTCTATAGTTTGATTTTGCTCATCCAAACATGTCAAAAAATACATATAAATTATATATCTCGACCTTTGTTCATGAGATCATTATGCATGTGTTTGAAAACATTTTTGAGTTGTATTAACAATGCATAACCACAATTTTATTATGTTCCTAACGTGAGTGATTTGAAAATAAAATTGGGGTTTTGGTTCGAAATCAATTTTTCAACAAGTTCACTAATGTATGCAAATCCTATGTCTACGGGAAACATATTAGTTATACATTGTATCATAGTAGTTTTAATTGTACAAATTTGAAAGAAAAATAAGAAATCCCCAATTTCAATTTTTGTGTTCATCATGAACCCTAGACTTAAATTGAAAGAAAATAGATGAAATGACTTACAATTGATGATCTTTAAGATGTTGTGAGTGATTATGGGTGTTGATTTGATCTTCAATTATAGTTTTAGTGGTTGATTTTGAGTTTTTTGGGTGTTGTGTTCGTGTTCGTCACTGTAGATATGAAAGGGGGTGTTTGTTTTTGTGTTTTGAAAATTTTTAGTTGAGAGTTCAATTTTTAGTGTCTGCTGATGGCGGTCCCATATCGCCTAGGGTCCCAGATATATTGGGGGCCGCCAAAGGTATGGGGGCCGCCCTCAGTGAGGGGTTCTGGACTTAGTTTTTGACGAAAATTTTACAAATAGGAGTGACATTTTAATTTGCATTTCATGAATTAAAAATGCTTAAGGTACTTCGGATGAAGTATTTAAGTTGTCACGACACGGAATGGAACACGGACTAGAAGTGAGACAGGAGAAAGAGAAGCGGACTAGTATGATTTATGGAATGTGTTCTATCATTCCTAAACCAAGATGTAGATAGTTAAACGATTCACGTTTAAGGGGTTTTGTAAGAATGTCGGCGATTTTGTCGACGGACGACACTTTTTCGATTGAGATATGTCCTTTCTGGACATTATCACGAAGAAAGTAGTGACGAATTTTGATGTGTTTGGTTCGATAATGTTGCACCGGGTTTTTGCTAAGGTCAATCGCGCCTTTATTATCACACATGATTGGGGCGTCATCGATTCGAACGTCGTAGTCGATAAGAGCTTGTTTCATCCATAGTGCTTGTTGACATGCTTTTTCGGCGCTTCCGTATTCGGCTTTGGTAGTGGATATAGCAAGAGCTTGGTAAATAGAGCTTTATCTACCATTTCATTTTATATTCATGTTTTAAAAAGGATAAGCTTTTAATCTATCATACCAAGCTTTGGGTGCTTGTTTAAGACCATATAAAGCTTTCTTTAGTTTATAAACATGATCTGGTTTTTCAATGTCAATGAATCTTGGAGGTTGTGCCACGTATACCTCCTCATTGATAAAACCGTTTAGGAATGAACTTTTTACATCCATTTGGAATAGTTTAAAGTCTAAAGCATACGCATTAGCTAATAGTATCCTAATTGACTTAAGTCTAGCAACTAGGGCATAAGTTTCATCATAATCGATGCCCTCTTGTTGATTGTAGCCTTGAGCAACTAACCTAGCCTTATTTCGAGAAACAATACCGTTCTCGTCTAACTTATTTCTAAACACCCACTTAGTTCCTATAATTTTCATATTCCTAGGTTGTGGAACTAACTCCCAAACGTCGTTAGCAATGAATTGATTTAATTCTTCTTGCATAACGACTATCCAACTATCATCCGTTAAGGCTTCATTCACATTCTTAGGTTCTATAGTTGATATAAAACAAAAGAAGTTACTTTGGTTTTGGGCTTGTGATCTAAGGGTTCTTTGATTAAGGTTTCCTATGACATTTTCTAATGGATGGTTCCTAGATTCCTTAATATTGACTATTTCGTCAATCTCTAAAGTTTCATCCACAATGTCGTTTTCTAGGTTTTTCTTTTCGATAACCTTAATTGCTTCTTCTTCATCTAAGTCATCATCCACCAAGAGTGATTTCTTAGAGGGTGGAGGATTTTCATCGAATGTCACGTTAAGTGATTCTTTGACTTTCCTAGTGTGTTTGTTAAGGATGATGTAGGCTTTACTATTTTGAGAATAACCTAAAAAGATACCTTCGTATGACTTTGGGTCAAACTTTGTAAGGCAGTCTTTAGTGTTTAGAATGAAGCACTTGCTTCCAAACACTCTAAAGTAATCTAAAGTAGGTTTCCTACCTCTTAAGAGTTTGTAGGGTGTTTTTCCTAAGATGGCTCTAATTAGGATTCGGTTGAGAATGTATGTTGAAGTGTCTACTGCGTTACACCAAAACTTTTGTGGTAACGATTGCTAATTCAACATGGTCCTACTCATTTCTTGAAGTGTCCTATTTTTGCTTTCTACCACGCCATTTGATTGAGGAGTGCGTGGAGCTAAGAAGTTATGTGTAATACTATTGGCATTACAAAACTCTCCAAATTGCACATCATTATCAAATTCCCTACCATGGTCGGTTCTTATTGTCACTATTGTACATCCTAATTGGTTTTGAATTCTCTTACTAAATATTTTGAATTGATCGAAACCTTCGGTTTTATCCTTAAGGAATCTAGTCCAGGTATACCTAGAATAGTCATCTACTATGACTAAGGTGTAGCGGTTTCCTCCGTAACTCGGTACGATGGATGAACCGAAGAGATCCATATGAAGGAGTTCTAAGCATCTAGTCGTTGAGACTATATTCTTAGCTTTATTACTAGCATGAGCTTGCTTTCCAATTTTGCAAGCATCACAGAAGTGTTTATCAAACTTAAGCATAGGTAAGTTTCTAACTAACTCCTTATATACTAACGATTAAATGAGATGCATATATGAGTGATCTAATCTCCTATGCCACAACATGGAGTTTTCATTCATCATTGCTAGACAAATTTTTTCTCCAGGCTTATTTCCTAATTTCATCACTTATAAGCCTTTCTTACTAATACCTCTACCTATGACCTTACCATCCTTGGTAATTTCACTATCATTCTCAGAGAAAGTTACTCTACACTTATTATCACATATTTGTACTATACTTTACAAGTTAAATCTTAAGTTATCTACATGCTCTACATTATCTATTTTGAGAGAGTCATTTGAAATCGTACCTTTGCCAATGATGTTACCACGAAGATTGCTACCAAAAATAACATTACCTCTGTTGTATGCCTTGTAGCTTGAGAAGAGCCTTCGGTTACTTGTCATGTGTTTGGAGCATCCGCTATCCTTTATCCACTCATCGGGTTCCAAATTGACTCCAAGGCATATCTCACTTGATGCTTGAGCTACTAGACACGTTTCGTTATTGACTTTCTCATCATCTTCTTGACCGCTATCACTCTAAGAACCTCCGACAAATGCCCCTTGGTTCTTGTCTTTCGGTGGTTTTGGACATTCTCCAATAAGATGATTCGAATTGCCGCATCTAAAGCGTTTTCTGTCACTTTTACCGTTCTTGTCATCACGACTTCTTTGGAATGTCTTTTTGTATTTCTGAGGTTGTCTCACGAATCTACCTCTTCTCTTAAAGAACTTCTTGAAGTCTCTTACCGCCATGGCATATTCTTCATCTTCACTTCCGGAAGTTGAACACTCTTCATCACTAGATTCTTTCTTAGCCTTTAAAGGAAGAGATTTCCTTTCAACTTTTGCTTTGACTATTTTGGAATCTTTCTTGATGATCATTTTGTGAACTTTGAGGTTCCCGATAAGTTCATCAAGAGATAGTGATGTTAAGTCTTTCGACTCTTCAATTGCCGTGACCTTTGCTCTCCATTTAGGATGTAGAGCCCTAAGAAATTTCCTAACATAGTTCTTGCTCGAATAACCTTCATCAAGAGCTTTTGAACTAGTAATAATAGTATTAAATCTAGCAAAAGCACTATCTATAGATTTGTCTTCAGAAATGACGAATTGTTCATATTGTTAAACCAAAAAGTCGATCTTATTATCTTTGACTTGACTATTACCTTGGTGGGTGATTAACAAAGTTTTCCAAATTTCTTTTGTCGTATTACACATGAAAATTCTTTCATATTCTTTTCTAGGCAAAGCATTATAAATAACCATTTTCGCTTCATTATTTTTCACAAGTCTCTTTTTAAGATCATCGCTTTGTTTTTCAAAAGGGGTAACCTCGTCTAATTTGGTTTCTGGATTTTGTTGAATGGGTTGAAAATCACTGATGGTAATAACATGCCAAAGATCTAGATCTTTTGATTTAACATATGTCTCGAATCTATCAATAAATGAAACTATCACTTTCAAAGAGGGGTAGTCTTTGCATAGATTTCCCTTCTAGATATTTGTTAGAATCCATAGATCGATCCAAGATTTAAAATACAATATATTTTAAAAATCTTGAGTGACCTTGGCTTCTGATACCAATTCTGGAAACTAGAAGGGGGGGTTGAATAGTTTACAGGTTCATTTTTGTTTTAAAAAGACATTGCTTTCAAAATACTTAGATTTGAGCAGTATGTTTAACCAACCAACAAAATGAAATAATCAAGTAAATATCTAAACTAATGAAAAATAACAATCACAACAATATAAGGAGATGAGAGAAGGAACAATCAAACCAAGAAACCAAGATTTATAGTGGTTCGGCTATGAAGCTCTTCTTTGCCCTACTTCACTCCCCGAGTATCCTACTCGAGATTTCACTATGTCAACAAGCTCCCTTTAGGCAAAAAAACCATTTGCACGTCGCTTACATTATTTTCCGACACTAAGCTAAATATCGAGTCTTAATCTTAGCTAGAACCAATCTACCACTTTACAATCAATACACGGTCACTAGATCTACACTATCGGATCTACACAATATCCGAATCACAAAACTACACAAGATAATTACAATAGAGATTTGATACTTAGAAGAAAGGAGGAGAGATCACTAGTCAACACTTCGTTTCTTGGCGAATACGGGTGTTCTTCTCTTGCACTTGAATGAGAGGGAAGAGATGAAAAGAAGAGATTAGATCACTTGAAACAAGATCAAGAGATGTTAGTGATCAAGATATTTAGTGAGAGAAAGAAAGTTTTTAGAGAGAGAAAGAAGTGTGAGAAAATTTGCGTAAAGAGGTCTAATTTTCTGCAAGGAATGGAGCAGTATTTATAGGCAAGAAAATGCAACGGTCACTGGCGACGGTCCCAGATATATAAGGGGGCCGCCAGGTAGACCACGCTCCCTGTTTTGTCTTTTTGTGGGGAAGGTTGTATCTGGTATAGAAGCTTTTGTTTTGGGTGGAAAATTCAAATTTCAAATTTTTAGTTTTTAATAAAACTTTTGTTTTAATTAGAAACTATTTTGTATAATTAATTTTGTGAAATTATTTTGTAAAAATGTAAAAGATAAGAGAAAAATATTTTCTTGATCACTAATCATGCTTAATGATTTGTTTGTTCATACCTTAAGTGATTACTAATCTTAGAAATGGAATTTTACGATTAATAATTTGTAAACGTTTAATTTTATCGTAAACGTTTTTATATTTTGTTATTATCAAAACGTTAACAAGTCAAAAAATATAAATAACGTTTTTAGACATTATTTGTATTAACAATATTGTCTTGGATTTACGAGTTGATAAAATGAAGTGGTTAGTAAAATGAGACAAAGATATGTAATAAGCATTTATATAACTTTTTTGTCTCTTTCCACTCTATTTGTTTTTATATGTTCTGGCAATTCTTTTTGAACATATTTTTATCATTTTCTTTCTCATGTATCATTTCTTGCTTTTCCAGGTACATGACATACGCTTTATTCGCATTATTCTTGTGATCTCACTTTGTATGCTTTGGCAATTCTTTTTTCGAGTATACTTTGATTTGATTTTTCACGTATGTATTTTATCTCTTTTTTTGTTTGAGTTACCTCAGCAAATAAATGCTTGTGTAATGATACTCTTTCAAGAATAATAAAAACATACTATGATTTTTGAAATGACACTTGATGTTGTTAAAAATCCAAGAGTATTGCTTTACTTTTCTTAAAAGCATTTTTGTGAAAGAGTACCATTTTGACACCACAATATATATTGAATGAAAAATATAGCTATAGACTACGATTCTCTTATAGTTCAACTGGATGGTCATTAAGTCGCTACCTCATTCTAAACTTTAGAAAATTGTCGAAACTGGATACAACTTATATCATTTATAAAAATAGTTAATAAGCTGCTACCCAATTTAATATAAGAAAACTTCTCATGAACCATATTGATCATGTATTCAGAAAATTCTTTGCATTTTGATTTGAATCTTGTTGAAAACTTTGTGATTTGACTTTTGAAACATGAGAATTTGAAAATAATCACAGACAAATGAAGCACGACTTTCATCCATTTTTCCACAAATCATCTTTGGGTTTGAACATATGTAGCACATTTTAATCATTGATCTCTTAGAATGATAAATTTAGCTAACATAATCGTATTGTTATATTTAACAAATGAATGATCAGTAAGTCGTTACCGCATTCTAAACTTTTTAGAAAATGATTGAAATCGGTTGCAACTTATACCTTGATAGGTCAATAAGCCACTACCACATTCTATTGGTTCAGGAAACGGTCGTAACCGGATGTAACCTTCACCATGGACTCATTTATCAATATAGAAACACGAAATCGTAACTAACTTTAACATTTGCATAGTTAAGCCATTTTGAAACTTTTTAAGCCCATTTAAACTTTTTCCGAAACCCAAACTTAAGCCCATTTTAGTTTTATACGAAACCCTTTATAAAGCCCAAAATTGAATTTTACGAAACCCAATAATTGGCCCAATAAGCATTTTCGAAACCCATATGAAAGATAACAAAGCCCATTTTAAGAAGTTATACGAAATCGATAGTTAGTCGATAACATCAAAAAGACTTTCGTATACATTAAAAATCCCTTAAAACATGTTAAATATAGCTTTTGAGGCATGGGAAACCAATATCCTTTATTATAACAACATACTAATCCAATTTTGATTTCCGAAAGTCCATGTTCTTATGTACGAAGCCCTAACCGGCTATGAAACCCCTTAATTGATTATCGAAACATTTTTGTTATCAATGAATAGGCACTACAATCATAATAATACACCCTAATTAACATTTTGCCTAACTTAATTGTACAAAATAAGCATTTGTTATGAATCGATCAAAATACAAAACCCTAACCCTAAATCTAAAACCTTATTAATAGTGATTAAGCAAATTATGAATAAAAATGGAATTAGACCATGTGCTAAAATCTTATGTTTGAAGAAAAGAAGGTCTCGTGAATCGATTTGGATCGAATTATAAGTGATACGAAAGCTTAGAACACTAGAGGACTTATGAAAGCTCAATAGGATATCCAAAAGTTATGAGGCTTTCGGAAAAATCCTATTCCTTTTCTTTTTTGCATATTTGACAGTTTTAGTCCCTTAAATTTCGTTTTGATTCTTTTGAAGTCCAAACAAAATAACAACACTCCCCCTTGGAGTTAGATCTCATTTCACAGTTAATCCTTTGAAATATTTTTGCAGTTACAAATCCCGTGTGATTGCGTAAAAATTTATAACTCTCCCTCGAATAAATATCCATCTAAGAATTTATTACTTTTTGGACAAAAATTTATTTGAGAGATAGTTATTTTTGCATTTAATTTCAAACTTGTGATTTTTTGATGATGAAGTGTACGGAAAAATTTATAACTCCCCCTCGAATAAATATTCTTCTAAGAATTTCTTCCTTTTTGAATAAAATTTGTTCGAGAGATAGTTATTTTTGCAGTTCTAAACATACTTGATTTTTCAAGATGATGATTCTGAAAAATCATTTCTTTTGTTGAATAGAAATGATTACAAAACACTTATTTTATCGGTGATAATTCATTTTGATGTATGAATAACTCCCCCTCAGTTCATGATGCATTAAAAGCTTTTTAAAGACACATTTGTGAAAAACAGCATCATGGAATTGTTGGATCAGGGAAGATATGTGTTTGCATCAATAACTTATATTTTTGTGTTTTTGCAAAATGTAAAACATTTTTGAATTTTAGCATTTTTCAATTTTGTATTTGGTTTTCATTGTTGTTATAAAAAAATAAAAATATAGTTAAGATTTTCATTTTATAATTTTGTATTTTTGTTTTTAAAGATAACTTTGTGAGACGATCTAACTCTGTTGGAGTCAAACACCTCATACCGATCATGTGAACTAGGTACTCAAACCTTTCCTTAGGAAGGGCTTTAGTAAATAGATCAGCAAGCTGGTATTCCGTCTCGGCAAAGTAAAGTTCGATTGTACCTTATTCAACATGCTCCTTAATAAAATGATATCGGATATTGATGTGTTTAGTACGTAAATGTTGCATTGGATTACAAGATATGGCAATCGCGCTCTTTGAATCGTAGTATATTGGAATCTTGGTGTGACAATATCCATAATCTAGAAGTTGCGTCCTCATCCAAATGACTTGTGTGCAGCATGCAGACATGGATACATACTCTGCTTCCGCAGTTGACATTGCTGTACAATCCTGTTTTCTAGACAACCAACTGACTAGCTAGTCTCCCAGAAATTGTATTCCTCTAAATGTGCTTTTGCAATCATCGTGACACTGTTGGTCCCCTTGAATGTGATAATGGGTTTATCAATTTAAACTTAATCACATTCCATAGCAACAAAGTGAGTTTTAAACAGATATATGTGAAAAATATAATGAACGAGTTTAAAATACACAAAAGTAACTTTTTAACGTATAGGTTCTTATTAGAATCAAATAAAGAATCTATGACACACCTTTCTTGCGAAATAGCAAGGTGGTTGAATGACAATTTGGGTGATCTCCTTCTAACTTAAACTTCAACGAAAGTTATGAGTTTAAGAAAAACAAATATTTAACTAGAACTGAAGCTTTAGCTTCAGCAGTTTTTGTTCAGTTTGTTTGAGAAATAATTGCTCTTCAATGTGTTTCACATTAATTGGAAGAGATAACATTTACTCTCATCATCCCTTTCCTTTTATAGGCAAAGGAATTAGGGTTTACAAGTTTAACCTAGTATACATGGCAAGCGTTCAATGGGTGGTTGAGCTGCCATTTAATGCATGTATGCTTTATAGTACTAGGTACAATCCTTTAGGTAAAGTTGTTGTACTTCTATACCAACTTTAGAAGTATTCATTCCCAAGGACATTGTTTTATTCCTTTTGACATAGAGCAATCTTTTTCCCTTCTTGTAAACCTTCTAAAAGTGAAACATTTTGTTTTTGTCTTCTAAGAAGGAGATCGACATCATTCAGCTTCGAGTTGTCAACCAAGCTGAACTAAAGCTCTTGCTAAGTTCTTCTTTAGTTTCTGAACAACCACATAAACGGAAGTGAAGAGGATCTTGGTCTTCTAAGTACCTGAAGAACTGAAGCTGAAGTGTCCTCAACGAATACAAGCTGAACTGTCTTTAGCATGTTTATACTTAGTTGATTTTATGTTAAATCTAATGAGAGACTAAAGGGATCAGCAACTGGACCAACTGACACGCTGCATGATTTGCAACTAAATATGCAATTAGCTCAAATCCGGAATCCTTCGAGCACCATAAACCTATGTTATAGGTTTGTCTTGGGTAATGAGAGATCTGTTTGACCTTTTTGAGGTGTTTTTCTATAGGGCGTGCCTGATAACGCACACATACAAATGTTGCAAAGGCAATATCTGATCGACTTGCAGTGAGATACGTAAGTCCCCCAATCATACTACAATATTTTGTTTGATCAGTTGGCGTACCTTGTAAATCTACGTCGATTCTGACAGTAGCCATTAGTGTACTAATGGAATCACACCCTTCCACACCATGTTTCTTATGAATCTCCAAAGTGTGTTGTGATTGACTAATGAAGATTCCACGAGGGAATTGATGAATCTGAAGTCCAAGAAAGAACTTCATCTCACCCATCATTGACATTTCAAAATTATCTTTCATAAGTTTTGCAAATCAGTTTAAAAAAACCAGATTTTTTGAACCAAAATTTATGTCATCGACATATATTTGAACAAGTAAAATGTCATCCCCATGTTGTCTTGTGAACAAAGTCAAATCAACAATACCTTTTGTGAAATGGTATTCAATCAAGAATGAGATAAGCTTGTCATACCATGCTCTAGGGGCTTGTTTGAGACCGTACTGAACTTTCTTAAGACGATAAACGTGATTAGGATAGTCTGGATCTACAAATCCGTCATGCTGGCTTACAAAAACTTCTTCTTTTAGTGGTCCATTAAGTAATGCAGCCTTGAAATCCATCTGGTAGATAGTAAAGTTTCTATGAGCCGCATAAGACACGAATATTCTGACAGCTTCGGGTCGTACAACTAGAGCATATGATTCCTCAAAGTCTATTCCCTCTTCTTGACAAAAACCCTTGGCGACTAAACGAGTCTTATTCCGAATAACCGTGTTTTCTGCATTTGTCTTGTTTTTCTAAAGCCATTTTACCCTGATAATCATCCTGTCAATGGTTATTTCAACAAGTTCCCAAACATCCAATCTTTTAAACTGGTTAAGCTTATCTTGCATTGATTCTATCTAGCTGTAATCAAGTATAGCTTCATTGATGTTTGTGGGTTTTTTAGTACTTGCTGTTAACGCATACATGCACATCTCAGCATATGTATGGAGTCTACTTCTAGTCATTACAAGCTTTGAAGGGTCACCAATCACTTGTTCAATTGGATGATTCTTTGTCCATCTATTAGTTGAATGATGTTGTTTGTAAAACTCGTGCATATTTGACAGATCCTTGTATGTTGAAGATGACTCAGCTTCTTCTAACGCAGGATTGCAAAATGAATTTATGAAAGTGTTTCCATCAAGTTCTGTAACATCTTCTTGAACTGATTCATCAGCGTTATCATCCGAGGCTGGAGTTGTAGGTTCATTAGCAATTGGTTCTTCTAATAAGGATACTACTTGAGGAGCATCATGTTCTTCAACGATGATTGAAGATGATGAAGGAGTGTCTTCATTATTGAAAGTATTTGTTGTGGAATTGTTTGACCTTTCAGGAGTTCTCATCTTATATTATTTTTCATACAGAGGACTAAACAAATTATCTAAGTCTTCTTTTGACGGTATTTCAGTCGAGTCTTCTAATGAATCTTAAACATTTTAGCAGTTGAAACTGGGTCCTGAATTGTTGCATTCAGAAGCCATTGTTGTAAGCTTATCATATTTCACATGAATGGTTTCCATAATCTTTCTTGTTCTGTGGTTGTAGATTCGAAACCCTCCTGTTGATTCAGAATAACCAATAAAGATACCAATGTTCGCCTTTGGTTTCATCTTCCCAAGATCATCACGACCATTTGTTGGATAACACAAGGATCCGAACATATGAAAGTATTGAACAGTGGGTTTTCTACCCTTAATCAGAACGTAAGGAGTTATGTTGTACTGCATGTGTACCAAAGAGCGATTTTAAGTAAAGAAAGCAGTAGAAATAGCTTCAGTCCGTAGGAATTCTGGTGATTTTGAAAAGATGAGCATTGTTTGTGCAACCTCGACAAGTGTTTGATTTCTTTGTTCAACGACAATGTTTTGCTGAGGCGTTTGAGCAATTGAAGTTTGATGCATAATGCCTAGCTTTTCATAATGAGGCCTCAGTTTCTTATTTTTGAACTCAGTGCCATTATTAGACCGAACCTTCAGAATTTGAACTCGCATATTCTATTAAATATGATTAATGAACTTAATGATCATCTCTAGGCCTCAATCCTTTGCGGCAAAGAGAATTACACCCATGTGTAAACATGGAGTAATCGTCAATAATAACCAGAATATATCTTGTGCCCATCTATAGCTTTTGATGGACAATCAAATAATGTCACTTTTATAGCATCATTTATCCCATGTAAATACCCCATTTTGTATAATTATTGCAATAATTGTTACTTAATTGTTTATATTTGAGAATTGCAGTGATTATGGAGTACTTGGTAAAGATTAGCAAAAAGGCACGCCAGCTAGAGCTTAAACGAAGACATTTGAAGATTACTGTTCTGACATCTATACGAGTATCCATCAAGGAAGAATCTGGCGTATCTGTGCCTGACACTCACAAGAAACCAGAAGATACAATGTCTAATACGCCGTATCTAGGAGAACTCCATACGCCGTACTCAATATAAAGTAATGAAATATTCTAGAAGATATCGAACGTGGTCCCTACTCTAAGAAACCCCCGACACGCCATATCCATCTCTCTTGATACGCCGTATCGACCAAATTTTAGACAGTATAAATAGAAAACTTAAAAATGAGTTTTCAGGGTGCTTGCTTATATTTTCGATACCTTAACCACAAAAGTCGATTTTCAAAATACAAGAAGAGCAGAAGAGGTCAAGCAAAAGCTACTATATTCCATAGGAAAACCTTGTATAGTTTGATTTTTGGTATCATTACGTATACTCGGTTAGTTTACCTTGGTTGGATTATATTTTGTATAGTATTTATGATGATTAAGGGCTATTCTCCTTGGGTATTAGCCATGATTTATGAAGATTTTAAATGTTTGGTTTGTTTATAATGAATGCTTAATTTATCGTTGATTAATTATTATGTTTATCAATTTATACTTGTTTACGTGCTTTGTATGCAACCTATATTCAATCTGATCTAGTGATAATGGGACCAAGTTAGCTAGAGGCGGGTTGGCTCTCATATATTGATTTATATATCTAGATCAATAAGATCACAATTAATGCCCTATCTTTACCTTTGGGATATGTGAACAAGTTGGACTAGCAGGTGACCTAGGATCAACAAATAACGTACTGATTCTTTTGGTAAAGACTTGGACAATAGACTACTAGAATATAAATTGCCATTAAGTAGTAAGTCGGTAAAGTCTCTATGAGCTAGGGTTTAATAAGATCACCATTATTAATCACCTAAGATAGATTATAATCAGCAAATAGGATGCTTTATATGGATGCGTTTAATTATGATATAATTCTATGTGTCTAGGTTTTAGGAAGAAGTCTCGCCTAAATCTTGGAATGATATGCCGCCTCGAGATAAGCACTCATTACACTCAATAAACAAACCAACGTTTAATTGGATTAATCATAGTTAATATAGTTTTATTATATTTGGCTAGACCGCTCTTTTATCTTTTGTTTGTCTGCTTACGCATGTTATTGTGTCTTAAATTGATCTAAGTTACCACAAAACATGTGCCAATCTCTTAGGCTGAAACCCCCCCTCCCCTTATCCGTTAGAACTAGGATTAACATAGGTTTAGGATAGGTTTAACATAGAATAGAATTAACATAGTTTAAATTAACTTAGTTTAGCTAACCAAAATATTAATATGATAAAAGATTAGTTCTCGCTCTTAGTGATCGACACCTTACTTACCACAAAACTCCATCTGATCGGGTATACTGCCCGTTAAAGTGTTGTTTTAGGAAAAGTCGGCAAAATATAAATTTAAAACTTGAAAACATAAATAACACCTACACGACAGCACAATTAAGTTTTTGGCGCCACTGTCGATGAGTGAAATTTTAATCTTGAATTTTATTTAATATTTTGGTTTTTAACATTAGATTAACTTAACCCCTAGGATTTGTGTAATTTAGATTAATTAGTGTAATTTAGATTAGTGTAAAATTTTGTATATTTGTTTTTAAGTGTTTGCTTGTTTTATTTTTGCGTTTTATTTGTGTGTTTTAATTGTTTTCAATACACTATTCTGGTCGATAACTTGATACTGCGTATTCAAATATTGTTTGTGTAATACAGCGTATTCAGTTTACTGAACACGGCGCATTAAGCTATTTGACAGTTTTCTTCCTAGCAAATCTATTACAGGTAAAAAATGGAAGACCCCGACATTACCATGGAAGAGTATATTAGGCTTGAGGAAGAAAAATCTCGTAGGCATGATAAGGTGTATAACTGGGAAACTGCTACATATGGCAGAATCTGGTATGACAATTACGTTCATGACCTCAGATCTATTGAAACCGAATTCCCAGCTATAGTCTTTAATGACACGTTAACGTCTGAGGTAGCACTCTCGTGTGAACCCAAGGTAAGTCCTTTTAACGACAATAAAATTGACTTTAGAATATTATTTGATGAATCCAACGATGAAGATTACACGGTAATTTTCGACAAAAACTCATTTTCTTATAAAATAATTTTTGTCGACGATATGAAAACGGATTCGGAAAAAGATAATGATAAAGTCAATATGCCTTCGTTTCCATCACCCGAGCCTACGGTCAGTTATATTGATGATTTCGATCACTTTAAAGATTTTGAGAAAGAGTTCCCAGCCATTGCCTATAATGATGCTCTAACATCTAAGTTAGATTTCTCTGAACCTACTATAAGTCCTCAACATATTGATGAATTTGATGAAACATCATTGTACGAATATGATGATGAGGGACAAAACATTATATACTTTACTGATCTATTTCCTTTAACGTAATTTATCCCGATGATTTATCGGATAAGGACAACGATAATGATAAAATCGATATTGAACACTCTTCGGGGGATATATCTGTCATATCGTCATCTAATGAGATAAATAAAGATGTTGGTGCCTATGCACAAGGGTCAAATAAGCTTTTGAAAACAAGTCATGATACATTAAGTAA
This sequence comes from Tanacetum coccineum, assembly GCA_026074375.1. NCBI lineage: Eukaryota > Viridiplantae > Streptophyta > Magnoliopsida > Asterales > Asteraceae > Tanacetum > Tanacetum coccineum. The sequence goes on along the minus strand of BQNB010019659.1, from coordinate 49,993 downwards.
ATTTTTCAAAATTGAAATTTTTATCAAGGAATTAAATGTTAATATCATGACTTGGAATTATATTCGTGAAGGGAAGCCATTAATTTTCATAATTAAAAATCTCTAAGTGCCGTTAGGCATCCCGTTCGACCCTAAGTTTTTTTACAAGGATGGGATTAAACTGGGGCAAGTCTAACTTAAAGACTTTTCTGTAAACAAAAGTCCTTGCCGGGAGACAACCCGGATAATTTTTTATTTTTATTGAGTCTGTCTTTCCAGACATCAATACGGCATATCGAATGTCTAGACGTTATCAGTCCTTTATTTTTCTGCATTTAAAACTTTATTGTTAGATCTGTCTATACGGCGTATTCATACACATGATACGGCGTATTTGGTAGACTGACTCATATTGATACTTTTTACAGATCTTTCTATACGGCGTATCCTGGTTTTTGGATACGGCGTATTGACTGCCTATAGTTTTTTTATTAACCATAGGAAACCAGAGATAGGATTTTGCATGTTTTCCTATATTTTGCACAGGACATCACTGGAAAAGAAATTAACAACTTTAAACTTTTAAGAAGTATCAATTCATCTGAATCTTATTGTGTTGTAGTCATGCTGGAATTCAGAACATTTACTAACACACATTCTTGTTATAAACTCAACATTTGGAGAATCTACTGAGCATAAATATCAGAGGAGAGTTTCTCGTTCTAAATTCTTTAAATTTCACGTTTGTAATGTTTATTATACAACGAGGATGTTGCTATAATTTAAATTGGGTGGGTGGGATGGATTCATGAATTAAAAACTGATACTTGTTCCTATTTTTCATATTATAATGCTTAAATTATGGACTCAAATTTTAAAAATAAATCAAGATACTTTGTAAAATTACTAGTAACATATCTACCCACCATAACCCTTATTAGATTTTAGTGGGGATTCATGTTGCTTATCCGTTTCAAATGTTTGTTTACCAAACCTCACAAAAAAATTATGAGTGTGCTGGAGGAGTTGTAGACTTTAGACTTGGCATTGTATATCTATTCGAGACCACAATAATGCGTATATGGATTTCTAGATGGAGTAACTTGTTTAATTAAATTGGAAATTATAAGATTACACCAAAAAGCCTTCTATATGTTGGTTTTATTCAGCTAATATCAGTGGTTAGTTAACCCTCGTATAATACCCTTTTGTTTAATCTCATATTAAGAGTAGATACCCTAGAAAAACAATAGAGCAATCTTAGGATTAACCCAAACTATATGTTTCGTCTACAACCGTTACACCTTAGCCTACCCTGTTTAGATTAAGTCAATTATCAGGTTGCTCAGTTGCTTAATGTGTAAGTTATGTATTTCCTGATTTTCCCCCCATGTGTCTTGTGTCATTTTTCTATCTCTAGTATTGGTTAGAGGAAATTGCACATTACAAATCGAATGTAAATAGTAGTCAAAACACTCATGGATCTTTCTTACCACGATCAAATTATTGGTTAGTCCAAGAATGAGGGAATTATAGAAGAAATATCTTGGAGTTATTATATGAGCATGAAGAGGTGAAATTACACCGAGATTTCGTAGTATGCTATTGTTGAAAAAAAGAGAAAAAATCTAGAAAATCTTACAACAAAAGAGTGAGGAAAATCTAAAAGAATAAGTCCATTCGTTAAAGCTTAACGATGGTATTATTTGAGAATCCAATTATGTCGTGATAGATGGTTAACAATCTCAATACGATTTACAAGTTTTTGTATAAAAGTGGTAGATATGCCACTTGTCATCTAGTAATTAAAAGTATTGTAAAGTATGAGATGTTTGGGTGTTGACAATTTACGGGAAACGCAATTAGTTGTTGTTTTTTGATCAATGATCAGTCTTTTGTGTATATAGTTTGTGTCATTTATATTATGGATACGGCCCGAGTGGAGAAAAAGTATCTAACAACCCTATACCTTAATCTGTTTGGACTTAATTAGTTAGTTTCGTAATTTTTATTTAACAACAATTTATTATCCCTTTCTATATGATTAACCTTTAGGTTTTAAAACTTCCCAATTAGGATGTGATCAAATCTGCATGTTATTCTGTCGTCTTCTATTCTGTCGTTATGGCCATGTATGTGTGATTCAACCACCTTGTTAGTTTATTACTTTTGGTGAAAGTTAGAAGATCCATACCCTATATCACTCTACTAGTCCTATTCTTTAGCTTATTCGAGTTAAGGTTTGAATGCAGTCATATGTGTCTATCCCATCATTATAGGTGTGTATGTATGGTCTTAGTCACCTTTTCTAAAATATTGGTATCAGTAGAAAGTAGATAAAGTGATCAAACCCTTATAAGCCTTATAAATAAAAACCCAATTTACCTTTATAAACTTGTTACTCCTTAGCTCTAGTGGTGGAGATGTGTATCCTTGCCAAGCTTATGATAGAACACTTGTCACGACCGAGAAATTGAGCGAATTAGTTACATGTTACGACATAGATTAGTTTAGTGATTTGAGTGTTTTCATCTTCCTATTTTGTAAGGTGTTCGGTTGTGTACTTGTAATTGATCAAATAAATGTTTAATGGAAAATCTTTAGGGATACATTTTTATAAATTTCTAAAGGCTACTTGAGGACAAGTAGGATTCAAGTGGGGGAATATTTGATGACATCAAATAACATCACTTTTATTGCATCACTTATCCCATGTAACTAACCCATTTTGTATAATTATTGCAAGAATTATTACTTAATCATTTATATTTAAGAATTGCAATAATTATGGAGTACATGGTGAAGATTAGCAAAAAGGCATGCATTCTGGAGCTTAAACGAAGACATTTGAAGATTACTGTTCTGATATCCTATACGCCGTATCCATCAAGGAAGATACGACGTATATGTACCTGCACTTCACAAGAAACCACAAAGATACAAAGTCCAATATGCCATATCCAAGAGAACTTCATATTCCGTATTTAATATAAAGTAATAAAATATTATGGAAGATATCGAACGTGATCCCTACTCCAAGAAACCCCCGATACGCTATATCTATCTCTCTCGATACGCCGTATCGACCAAATTCCAGATAGTATAAGTAGAAAACCTAAAAACGGGTTTTTAGGGTGCTTGATCATATTTTCGATACCTTAACCACAAAAGTCTATTTTTAGAAGAAAAGAAGAGCAGAAGAGGTCAAGCAAAGCTACTAATTCCATAGGAAACACCTTGTAATCTCCTATACTCTTGTAATCGTTCAATTTTTGGTATCATTCGTTTAACTCAGTCAATTTACATTGGTTGGATTATTACTTTTGTTTTGATTATGATGATTAAGGGCTAATATCCTTGGGTATTAGCCATGATTATGAATATTTAAATGTTTGCTTTGTTTATATCGAATGCTTAATTTATCGTTGATTTCTTGTTTATGTTTATCAATTCATACTTGTTTACGTGCTTTTGTATGCAACCTATCATTCAACTAGATCTAGTGATACCGACCAAGTTAGCTAGATGCCAGGATGGCTCTCTATATAGTGATTTATATATCTAGATCAATAGGACCATAGTTATTTACCTATCTTTACCTTTGGAATATATGAACAAGTTAGACTAGCAGTTGACCTAGGATCAACAAATAATGTACTAATTCTTTTGGTAAAGACTTAGACAGTGGACTACTAGAATATAAATTTCCATTAAGCAGTAAGTCGGTAAAGTGTCTATGAACTAGGATTTAATATGATCACCATTATTAATCACCTAAGATAGATTATAATCAGCAAATAGGATGCTTTATGTGGATGCGTTTAATTGTGACAGAATTCTATATGTCTAGGTTTTAGGAAGAAGTCCCGCCTAAATATTAGAATGATATGCCATCTCGAGATAAGCACTCATTGCTCTAAATAAACAAACCAACGTTTTAATTGGATTAATCATGGTTAATACAGTTTTCTTATATTTGGCTAGACCGCTTTTTTATCTTTTGTTTATCTGCTTGCGCATGTTATTGTGTCTTAAATTGATCTAAGTTACCATAAACCCTATGCCAGTCTCTTAGGCTTAAACCCCCCCTTATCCGTTAGAACTAGGATTAACATAGGTTTAGCTTAGGTTTAACATATAATAGAATTAACATAGTTTAAATTAACTTAGTTTAGCTAACCAAAATATTAATAGAATAAAAGATTAGTTCTCGTTCTTAGTGATTGACACCCTACTTAACACGAAACTCCATCTGGTTGGGTACACTGCCCGTTAAAGTGTTGTTTTAGGTAAAGTCGGCAAAATATAAATTTAAAATTTGAAAACATAAATAACACCTACATGACAGCACAATCAGCTTTCTACCCCCTATTAGCCCATATAAATCTATATGAATCAATTCTAGCTTGGAATGTGTACTAGGAACCAATTTAGGTGTGATACTTGATTTCTTGCTCTTTTCTTGCTCAGAGGCTGAACATATATGATCTTTATCATACTTAAACTTTGGAAGCCCATCAACTAGATCTTGTTTAGTAAGATGATTAATGGTACCAAAATTCAAATGAGAAACTCAACAGTGCCATAACCATAATTTTGTTGACGAAGCTTTGGACATTAATCAAACTGGAGTATTGGTAAGTAGATCTCCACCCTCCAAATTCCGAATGTAGCAAGTGTTAGAACGAAAGGCTACTTCTAGATCCCCATTGCAAAATTGTCCGACCGAGAAAAGATTGTGTCCAAGGCCCTTAACATAGTATATATGACATATTGTGAGATTGCCCTAAACATATTCTCCATATCTAGTTATTGATGTGAAGTGATAATTACTGAAGCGGACTGTTCCCATGATATAACACCCCTATTTTTGACATATAGCAGCGAAAGTTAATCTGGGGTATTATTTCATAGTACAACAGTCATAATCATAGAAAATGACTCGAAAGAACATTTTTAAAAGATAAGTTATCATTCATTATTTCATCAGAGTTTTTACAAACAGAGGTCCCAAAATCTACATGAAAACATAATGTTTGAATGATAACAGTTTAGCCATCTTCAAGTCTGTGCCATAAGATGTTCAGTTACCCGAGATAAACATGCTAAAAAGGTCAACACAATGGTTGAGTGAAATTCATAGGTTTATAATAAATAGTGTGAATACAAGTCATCATAAGAGTTGGTTACATTGTTATACACCCATAAGTGTAATAATTGCAATGAGTATAATTATTATGGAAAATAGTATTATTGCGTCTAAGCTTATGGCACTCAAACTACCTAGTGTATATATCAATAATGATATATATAAAGATAATGGCCCCCGTGTAGATAACTGCCATATACCTATGAGTTTCAAATATAGTGCGTTTGGTTACCTATCTGGCTAACACAAACGGGATTCGTCAATCCCAATAGGCCTATTCACAATATTCCCGTTGCAAGTGATTAATGGTCCATGATGGTGGGGGTCGTTTGGCATAAAGAGACTTAGACAACAGATGCAATAATATATCAGGATAGCATACATTTAGAAAACACTTGTATTCATGGTTTATAGCATGTATCCCCCTCACGGGTTTATGAAATAGAAGATTTAAAAGTGAGGCTATGAACTCACATTAACACTATAAGGAAATCTTATTGATGGCAAAAGTATATCAAGTGAAAGTAACAGCTTTGTCACGCAACCTGGGGTGATATGTTAAGTCTGAGTGTGATAGTTTATGTTTTAAAACTTAATAAAGTTTAATGTATATCTTTGATTTATTAAATTATGGAAATATTGTATAGCTGTTCGGGCTATCATAATCCAGAGGTCATGTAGTATCGTTTGAGGAGCCAGGGCACTTTAAATCGTAAACCCAACAAACTCGTCAAAACAAAAACTCAAATGAAACCCTTCATATGAAATTCCCTATTAACGTGATACGATAAGATTTTAAGTTTCTTCAAAACTTAGTTGATGATAATTTATGTTAAATATATAACGAAATAATGCATCGATTTATGATTAATAACGATAATTGTGTCGGGTTTTAATAAAATCGAGTTTTATAATATTAATATATATTTTTATAATTTATATAAAAATATTATATTTTATATTTTTAAGTTTGCAAAATTGGCCATATATACCCTTGGTTTTTAAACTTTTACAACTTTAGTCCTTTATATATAAAGTATATATAATTTAAACCTTTAACTTTGAAACTTGGCAAAATAGGTCCTTATAGTTATAACTTTAGAATAATGACATTTTTAGCCCCTTTAGTTATAAATTTCAGAAAGTTACGATATATACCCCGATGCATGAAAATATTTGCAAAACAAGTCCAAAAAGCCATGCAAGCTTATTTTAAGATTCAAAATGATATTTGCAGCTTATAGCTTATTAGATAAGCTAAAATAAGATGTTATAACGTAACAAAAGTTTAGAAAAAGTATTCGTTAGCTAGAAAATCAAAACGGGTCATTTTTAGGGTTTTAATAAAAAACACATAGGTTTGAGGATTCAAGGCTTTAACAAGAGTTCATATATGATCTTAATAGTATTATGAACATTATAATGCAGAATATAAGCTTATGGAACAAGATCTTAGGCTTACTTGAGCTAAAATGGGTCGAAATAGGTTTTTATGACTTGTACGCCTAGGAATGGCTTCAAGACTTCGTTTTTTCTTGATTCTTGGCTTCTATTATGAGCTTAGGGACTTCTCTTGATCTCATATTGATACTAGGAAATGGTTAAAACTCCATTTGAGTGTGTGAGATGAGTTTTGAGGGATGATTTGAAAGGGTTGCTTGGTTCGTGTATTTATAGGGTTTGGAAACCTTTGTGCCCAAATTTTCTTGTTATCTAAGGGTCAAGTGTTATAGTGTGATGACTAATGAGGCCTAGAGATGAGTATTGAGGGCTAGAGAGTGTAGCTTTGCAAGGTGTATGGTGTTGGAGGGGTGTTTGGAGTTCATGACTAAACAATGGTGACAAGGAGGTGACTTGGCCAACTTGGTGGCCAAGGGAGGAGGTAGAGGTGCTTGTAAGCTGTTTGGTGACATAAGGGTGAGGTCAGGTGCTTGGATGGGTGCTGATTAAGATTAGGGCTTAGGATTAAGCTTTAAGGCTTAGTTTTAGGTTTAGGGTTTAGTTTTTGGTTGAAAGTAAAATTAGGGGTTTTAGGGTTTTATTTAGGGTTTAGTATAACAACCTAAGTATTTTCATCAAATACAAAACCTATTTTTCTATTATCACAATTATACGGGGAAATTTTTCGCTTTATTACATTACTTGCATTGTCAATATCTCAGTATGCAATATAACTTGCATAACTAAAGTAGACGAGCTCACGCAACCTATTTATAGCAATCCGGTTTTCATATATGTCAAGCAAACATCATAACATGTCAATTCAATATCATCATATCATTTTTGCCAAGTACATTATTCCTATAATGTACCATTCGTAACGTTATATCAAAACGGGCTTTAAACCGTTATCATATGCCTCTAAACCATAATTCTATGAAAGATTAACATCTAAAGTGAATGAACAAGCTACTAAAGCATATGTACAAGTAATATAACATCTCATTTGAAATATAAAATCTCTTCAAGTCAAAGTACGAGTCCTTAAAAGCTCAATGTACAAGTCATTAAGCATGATCTCTAAAATAGCCATTTTACCTCCGTTTTCATTTTAATTTCTTCACCATCACTTGTGTACAAGCTACTACACTCAATATACAATGTGTAAACCCTAATTATTCTATTCATAAGCTTTCATACAACTTTTTACACTCAAAACCCTAATTCAAAACCCTAAACCCTAAAACCGAGCTAGTTTCTAAACCATGACTCGTTTCTTAATTTTTATCCATTGTAAACCCAAACCAACACTCAAATAAGTTGTAATAACTTAATTTACAACATTCTCAATCATATTCCATCATCATTTCATCATTTTACTTCAATTATACAAGAAATAAACCTAGAAAACCTTAATTATGCCCTAATTGGAACTTTTGACCCGTTTACTCATTTTCTACCCATTTTAACCCAAACCACCTAACAACTTTTGATTATAATCCTTAATATAAGTCTTATGATCATTAAACTATCATTCTTAATCAAATGTAAACGAATTACAAGCTATAAAACTCAACCCGAACCCTAATGAGCCCTAAAATGTACCCGTATACACCTTTTTCTCATTTTAACCCATTTTAAAGTTCTATATTACAAACAAGCACCTCAATGACTAAGCTACTTCATCCTTAACTAGGTTACAAGCACCTCACATAAATATCTAGTCCATTTATACTATAAAAATTGGCACATGGTCTCTTGTTTCTTCTTTTCTAGCTGCGGCAACACATGGAGAAAACAACACATCAAAGCTAGTTTCTAGCTTAAACAACACATCCTCTAGCCCCTACTCATCACCCTCTAGACCTCCTACATGTCCTCTCCTAGTCACATAACCTCCCTTGGCCTCCAAGTCCATTTCGCCTATAAATATAACCTTAAACACTCCATTTGACTCATCCCCCACTTCCTCCTCTATAACCCTTACATAGCAGTAATACTTTGATCTAAAATATCGTAAGAGGTCTTAATAAGGCTCAAGTTCAGAAAGGAAGCAAAAGAAACCAAGAAACGAAGCCTCGGAATCATTATTCTAGGCGTACGAAGCTAAAAGTCCCGATTTCGACCCATTTCTAAGCTATAAGCTCAAACTAGGTTCTCTAAGATTATATTCTATATTTATTACATCATAATGTTCATATGATCATGCTAAAATCATAATATAAAGCTTTGAACTCAAAAACCTATGTGTTTTACCTTTTTGATCCAAAATCGTACACCTGAAACCCTAATTTTATGTTTTTGCTTAATCTATAAGCTAAGCTTGTAAACTATTGTTATAATCTATCCCAATAAGCTTAACTAACATTAAAATAAGTGCTTTGATAAGTCATGAAAGAATTTGAACTTAAAACCCGCGCGTTTTCATTTTAAAACCCTAATATGACCCGTTTTGCTTCCTAGCTTAACGAATCGTTATTTTAAACTTGCGTTGCGTTAAATCTTCATATTTTAGTTTATTATAACTTATAAATGTCTATTGAAATGTTAAAATAAGCTTGCATGGCAATTTGGACATGTTTTGTAAATATTATCCATGCAAGGGGTATATATCGTAACTTTCGGAAACTTATAACTAAAAGGACTAAAAATGTCATTTTATCAAAGTTATAACTACAGGGGTCTATTATGTCACTTTTTAAAGTGCAAGGTTTACTTTGTATATCTTTTAAACTTGAAGGACCAAACTCGTAAAAGTGCAAACTCCGAGGGTATATTTTGCCACTTTTCATTCTCAAGGGTCTAAAATGTAACATTTTGAAAAAGTATAAAAATGTATTCAAAACATTACAAGACATAACTTTAATTAACGCTTCTCGTGCTTATCATTTCCAGATATTGATCAAAACGCTTAAAACCGATTATATCATATCACAATACTAGGGAGCTTCATATTAAGAGGTTTCATCTTGGTATTACGTTCTGACTGAGTTGTTGGGTTTACGATTTAAAGTGCCCTAGCTCCTCAAATGTTTACTGAATGACTTCTGAATTATGATGGCCCGAACGGTGATACAATAATTCCAAACTTTCCAATCAAACTCATAACAATATTAACTCTCTGAACCAAAGTTCCTAAGAATAAAAATCGTTCCTAAACTTGACAAATTTACTCAGTTGCGTGAACGTGGCTGTTTACTATCATTTTACTATATCAACCTTCCTTTTAAATTGTGATAAGGTCCGTCAGCATTCATTTGGAATATATAATTTAACAATCGACCTATCATGGGAAGTTCATAACCTCGCCTTACTGTGGTATGTACATGTATTTATAAACCCCGCGAGGGGGATACATGCTGTTACAAACTCTTTATTTACATACTCGTTTATCTTAAAACAATGTGATTACTCTTCAAGGACTTATACATGCTTACACGCAGGAATACAAGTGTTTTTACAAGTTTATATGCTATCTCTGAAACACATTATAGCTTCTGTCTAGGTTACATTATGCCAAAAGTCCCTCCATTATCATGGACCATTAAGCACTTTTCGGGTGAACGCGAAATATGTGGCTAGATCTATCGGATTAACGAATCCTGTTTTGTGTTAGCCGGATAGGTAACCAAATACACAAAATTTTGAATTTCATAGGTATGAGGCAATTACCTGACACCGAGGGCCCCATTTTATCATTATATATTATATATATATATATATATATATATCACATCATTTTGGGTATATATATATACACTAGTCAGTTTGTGTGCCATGAGCTTAGACCAAGACCAAATCAGACCAAACAGACCAAACAAGACGATAACACAATAATACACTGTTACTATGATAATTGTATTCGTTGCAATTATTACAAATAACGGGTATATAATAACGTGACCCAAGATCATAACAATACCATTTTCATAATAATTGTGTTTATACAATTATTACACTATGACTTGTATTCAAACTATTTATCAAACCTATGAATTTCACTCAACCATTGTGTTGACTTTTTAGCATGTTTATCTCAGGTAATTGAGCAACTTACGGCACGAAGTGGCATGGACATGAAGATGGCTAAAACTTGTTATCATTCACATTGTATGTAACTAGATTTTGGGACCTGCCTTTGTAAAACTCTGATTTGAAATGAATGATAACGTATCTTTTGAACAAACGTCTCTTTTGGGTCGTTTTCTATGATTATGATTGTTGTTTCCATGAAGTAATACCCCAGATTAGCTTCCGCTGCTATATTGTAAAAATGGGGGTGTTACAGATTGGTATCAGCGCCATGGTTATAGAGAACAAGGTCAAAACCTTAACTATAACCACATTTCTTTTCCTAGCCATCAAAGTCCTCCGTGCCACTACATTTCAGAACAGTATGTAAAGATACATATCTATTATACTATTACATAAATAACTTATGTTATTTACAATTGGGTTGTTATCAGAACGATGTCTTCTCCCAACCACTCTACTTCCGATCTTGAGGATGCTTTTTCCTCTATGAATATTCTTAACTATACTTCGGTCTCACCGGATTATTTCCCAGCTTCAGCAGGAAGCAGTTCTTTTAACTCTTCGGAAAACTCTAAAGATAATATGATCCCACCAGTATTCTCATCTTTCTACAATAATCCATATTTGAAGGACGTACAAGCATTTTATGCTAAAGAATTACCTATTCCATCACCAGATCCTTTTATTCCACCAACTATTTTGACTCCATCTCCAGTATTACCACCATCACTACTATTTGATCCTCGATATTTCTTTGTTCCTGAAGAACTATTACCACCTAAGAAGCGAATCCATTCCCCATCTTCTTCCTCAACTACGTTATCTAATTCATCTCGGAATCAAACTTGTAATTTGGTATCACCATCCTTCTCAGTTTATACTCCTACCCCACCTCAAGTATTTGAAATAGGAAAATGTTCAGATAAGATGTATCTGAAACATCATGAGAAACAAGTCGAAGATATCTTGAATTATTTAGATGAACTCTATCTTCACCGCATTGAGAGAATGGAAGAAGGACGTATTAATGGTAACAAACTAAAGACCGAACTTAAAAGAATCCGTACTCAGATTATCAGACTTCAAAAGAAGCGGTTAGGGCAAAAGGATAAGATTGCCTTTGCTCACTACAGAATTTCTGATCTTGAACAAATCATTGAGAAAATCCAAGCTCGTCACCAAACAAATCAGGAAGATCTTTAGGATGTCATCTACCGGCTCAAAATCATCAAGCTATTAGACTAGTTATAACTTTATCCTAGCCACGGGATGTGTGGTATAAATAAAAACGCTTGTCAAATCTTGACTATGTACAGTAAAAAGACAAGTTATTTATAAAGGCAATCCCGTTTCGTACCTTATTTCATAAAACTAGCTTATCTCTCTTTCATCACCATCTCCATCATTTGCATCATTATCTCTGTCTTCATCATTATACCATAAACTCTAAGTGCTTAAAATTCAAAAAATAAGCATTACTCTTTCTTTTATTACCTTTTATAACTTGTGATGTCATTCTTATTACGTATTCTCTTATGTTGATAGAATGCCTCCCAAAAGGACGTCAACATCCAAAACACCAGCCATAACTTTGGCTACCATCCAGTAACTTATTAATAATGGCATTGCCGCAGCTCTGGAAGCACAAGCTGCAACAACGGCAGGTGCTAGTAATCCCAACAGGAACACCGGACCTACTGGAATTCCTGTAACAAAAACGGGAAACTATAAAGAGTTTGTTAGCTGTCAACCTTTCTAATTCAATGGTACGGAAGGAGCAGTTGGCCTCATTCGCTGGTTTGAGCGGACTGAATCGGTATTTCCTCGTAGCAACTGTGCCAAGGAAAACAAAGTGACATTTGTTACCGGTACTTTAACTGATGATGCCTATCCTGGTGGAATACATGCGCTCAACCTATTGGAATAGATCAAGCCAACCAAATCACCTAGACCGAATTGAAAAGGCTCTTAACCAATAAGTATTGCCCTCGAACTGAAGTCAAGAAAATGGAAGACGAATTTTACAACTTGGTTGTGAAAGGAAATGATCTTAAGACTTACATTAGGAGATTCCAAGAATTAGCCGTCTTATGCCCAAACATGGTACCAAACACCGAGAAACTTATGGAAGTCTTCATCAATGGATTACCCAGAAGTATTGAAGGAAATGTTACTGCCTCGAAGCCTCAAACTTTAGAGGAAGCCATCAACATAGCCCAGAGGTTAATGGATCAGATAATAAAGCATGATTCTGTGCAAGAAGCTAATGATCGTAAACGAAAGCTTGAGGATAAGGGAAACATCATCAACAACAACTATCAGAATAACTATAACAATAACAACCGTAACAATGATCACCACCAGCAGCAGAACAGGAAGCAAGAAACCTTCAGGACTTATACTGCCACCAATGGGTATACTGGAAATCGTCCCTTGTGTGAAAGATGCACCCTACATCACATAGGTCCTTGCACTGTCAAGTGTCAAACTTGCAACAAGATAGGTCATTTAACCAAGAACTGCAGAAACAAAAGACCAACCACTAGAAACAATCTACAAACAATATCCGTAACTTGTAATGCCTGTGGTAAGAAAGGGCATTATGTGAATCAGTGCTCAAAAGCAAACAACAGGTCCACAAGAAAGCATACTTAGAGACAAGCTTGCTTTTGTTCACTTTAGGATTTCTACCCTAGAAACAACTCTCGAGGATATTCAAATTTCATCAGAATCTTCTTCAATCTGAAAACCCCAATCATCAAGCTACGATCCTTGTCGTTTATTGCTTTTATCTAGAATCCTATCTCGAGATACGTAGCATAAGTATCAACTCTTTTAGAGTTTCATATGTAAAATTATCCATGAAATAATAAAGTGATGATTCCGTTACATCTTGTTATCTGATGATATCAAAACTCGACATTGTTTTCAAATTCCATTGATTCTATTATGTTCAACTCTGAATACCCTCCTCGTACCTTTGAAACATAAATTATTATCCTCGACTATACGGGCGTCAGTACAATTAATATCTCAGTATTTTTCTTACCTTTCATGATCATATCATTTTCTACACATTACCGTTTCGATATCATGTTTTTATGCTTAGGTAAGACGATTTATGATCATCTTATTGAAATGAATTAGGACGCTTCTTCATTTGAATAAGGAAATTATAAATCTCTGAACTATGAATTTATAAATTCTCAGTTACAAGGAGTTGGACGCTTCTTTTTGTAAGTGATAAATTATAAATAAGTAGGCTTAAGTATATAGCATACGTACAAACAAGTTTCTTTCAATCCGTTTGTACAAATAATTTCTTTTCTTCACTTAATTACTACCTTCAATATCTGTTCATTTCCAAATCTGTATCCCACATGATTAGCAACTCTCTTACAAATTCATAATCATTCCTTGACATCTCTCCGGCATTTCGACTAAATCTCGGGACGAGATTTCTGTAAGGGGTGGAGACTATAACAACCCAAAATTTTCATCAAATGCAAAATCAACCTATTTTACTATGATCACAATTGTACGGGGAAATTTTTTGCTTTATTACATTACTTGCATTGCCAATATCTCAATATGCAATGTAACTTGCATAACTAAAGTAGACAAGCTCATGCAACCTATCTATGGCCATCCTATCTTCATATATGTCAAGAAAACATCATATCATGTCAATTAAATATCTTAATATCATTATTAGAAAGTAAATTACTCATATAATGTACCATTCGGAACGTTATATCAAAACGGGCTTTAAACCGTTATCGTATACCTCTAAAATCCTAATTTCATGAAGGGTTAATATCTAAAGTGAATGTACATGCTACTAAAGCATATGTACAAGTAATATAACATCTCATTTGAAATATAAACTCACTCCAAGTCAAGGCACAAGTCTTTAAAAGCACAATATACAAGTCATTAAGCATGATCTCCAAAATAGCCATTTTACCTCCATTTTCATTCTAGTTTCTTCACCACCACTTTTGTACAAGCTACTACACTCAATATACAATGTGTAAACCCTAAATATTCTCCTCATAATCTCTCACACATATTTTTACACTCAAAACCCTAATTCAAAACCCAAAAACCCTAAACCGAGCTAGTTTTTAAACCATGACTCGTTTCTTGATTTTTATCCATTGTAAACCCAAACCATACTCAAATAAGTTGTAATAACTTAATTTAAAACATTATCAATCATATTCTATCATCATTTCACCATTTTACTTCAATTATATCCAAGAAACCCTAATTGGGACTTTTGACCCGTTTACTCATTTTCGCCCATTTTTAACCCAAACCACCTATCAATTCTTGTTATTCATCCTTAATACAATCCTTACGAACATTAACCCATCATTATTGATCAAATGTACACGAAATTACAACTCAAAAACTTAATTCGAGCCTTAATGAACCCGCGACCTTGCTTCTTGCATTTTGACCCATTTTGACTAATCTTTTTGCAAACAAGCACCTCAATGACAAGCACCTCACCTTCCTAAGCAGCTTACCCACCTGCTATAACAAATATCTCTCATGTTCTTGGCCTAAATGAAGCCACATCTCCTTCCTTTGTCCCTAAGGTATGCCACGGCTAGACCACCACCATAAACACTTCCACAAACTTCCACCTTGCACCATAAACCATCCTTGTAACTCTATAGCCTCTCCACATCACCCCCCACATATCCTCACCTGGTCTCTTAGTACCCTTGGCCTCTAAGTTTTGAAATACTATAAATAGGGGCATAAACTCTTCATTTGAACTCATCCCCCACTTCCTCCTCTATAACCCATTTCTAGCAGCAATACTTTGCTCAATAAGTATTCTAAGAGGTCCTAACAAGTCCCAATAATAGAAGTGAAGCAAAATAAACCAAGAAAAGAAGCCCGAGAGTCGTTATTCTAGGCGTACGAAGCTAAAAGTCCTGATTTTGACCCGTTTTCAAGCTATAAGCTCAAACCCAGGTTCTATGATCTTCATACCTGCTCCTACACCCTTATAATGTTCATATGATCCTAAATAAACTCTTGTTAAAGTTTCATAACTCAATTCATGCTCATTTTCCATTTTGATCCAAAACCGTACACCCGAAACCCTAATTATTTTCCATTTTGATCCAAAACCGTACACCCGAAACCCTAATTTTGTGTTTTTCATAAATCTAAAAGTTATAATGGCTAAATGTTGTTATAATCTATCCTAACATGCTTAACTAATGTTATTATAACAACTTTATTGGTTTTTGAAGGAATTTGGATTAAAAACCTACGCATTTTCATTTTAAAACCCTAATTCGACTCGTTTTGATTTCTGGCTTAACGAATCATTATTTTAAACTTTCGTTATGTTAAATCTTCATATTTTAGCTTATATTAATAAGATATAACCTGCTAATATCATTTAGAAACTTAAAATAAGCTTGCATGGTATTTTGGACTTGTTTTACAAAAGTATTCCATGCAAGGGGTATATATCGTAACTTTCTGAAATAACTAGAAGGGCTGAATATGTCATTTTATCAAAGTTATAACTATAAGGGTCTATTATGTCACTTTATAAAGTACAAGGTTTACTTCGTACATCTTTTAAACTTGAAGGACCAAACTTATAAAAGTACAAACTCCAAGGGTATATTTTGCCATTTTTCATTCTTAAGGGTCAAAAATGTAACATTTTGAAAAAGTATAAAAATGTATTCAAAACATTACAAGACATAACTTTAATTAACGCTTGTCGTGCTTATCATTTTCAGATATTGATCAAAACGCTTAAAACCAATCATGTTATAACCATAATATCATTCATCATCGATGTGCCTTTATAAATCATGTCTCGGATCCATATCGTACCACAATACTAGGGAGCTTCATATTAAGGGGTTTCATCTTGGTATTACGTTCTGACTGAGTTGTTGGGTTTACGATTTAAAGTGCCCTAGCTCCTTAAACGTTTACTGAATGACTTCTGAATTATGATGGCCCGAACGGTGATACAATAATTCCAAACTCTTCAATCAAACTCATAACTCTTAAAACCAAAGTTCTAGAGTACAATCTTCCTAAGACTTGACATATTTACTCAGGTTGTGTGACGTGGCTGTTTACTATCATTTTGCTATATCAACCTTCCCCGTTAAGATTGTGATAAGGTCGTCAGCTTTCATTTTGGAATATTTATTACAACTACCTATCAGGTGAGTTCATAGCCTCACTTTTAATCTCTTTAATGTTTTCATAAACCCGTGAGGGGGATACATGCTATAAATTACGAATACAAGTGTTTTTCCAGATTATATGCTATCCTGATATACCATTATAACTAATGTCTAAGTTACTTTATGCCAAAAGTCCCTCATTATCATGGACCATTAATCACTTACGGGTGAACGCGAATATTGTGGATAGATCTATCGGGATTGACGAATCCTGTTTGTGTTAGCCGGATAGGTAACCAAACACACTATATTTGAATTTCATAGGTATATGGCAAGTACCTACACCGAGGGCCATTATCTCTATATATATATCACATCATTTTGGGTATATATATACACTAGTCAGTTTGTGTGCCATGAGCTTAGACCATATGATAATTGTATTCGTTGCAATTATTACAAATAACGGGTATATAATAACGTGACCCAAGATCATAACAATACCATTTTCATAATAATTGTGTTTGTACAATTATTACACTATGACTTGTATTCAAACTATTTATCAAACCTATGAATTTCACTCAACCTTTGTGTTGACTTTTTAGCATGTTTATCTTAGGTTATTGAAGCAATATATGGCACGGAGTGGCATAGACTTGAAGATGGCTAAAACTTGTTATCGTTCACATTGTATGTAACTAGATTTTGGGACCTGCCTTTGTAAAACTCAGATTTTAAATGAATGATAACGTATCTTTTGAACAACGTCTCTTTTGAGTCGTTTTCTATGATTATGATTATTGTATCCATGAAGTAATACCCCAGATTAGCTTCCGCTGCTATATTTGTAAAAATGGGGGTGTTACAGTTTTTGAGTTCATATAGCTCGAATATGGTTTATAACAAGATTTAAATGGGTAATTTGTGATTAAAAGTAGTTTGAATGATTAAGTGATGCTATATGGTCATGTTTGAGTATGTTTAGATGCTTAAAAGAATGTGAAATGTTAACGTAAAAAATTGTTTAGGCGATCTATACGTAAGCTAAATGGCACAGGCGATCAATACATAATCACCTAGGCGATCTATACGTTTGAGATTCCAACAGGCGATCTATGCATAAGTTAACACAGGCGATCAATATGATTGCATATGGCCGATCTATACATGTTTTAAAACACATGCGATCAATACACATTGTATCAAAACAGGCAATCAATACACAATGAATCAAAACAGGCGATCAATACACAACTAATTTAAACAGACGATCTATACACTCAGTGATACTCAGGCGATTTATACACTTTACATAGGCAAATTATACTTGATTTTTTCTAAGTGAATTGATCTAGTAATCTTGGTAATTCAACCTTATAACCTTATCTAAGTATAATTTTACCCTATCTCGTCATTTAGTGATTAGGTTAGGTGTAATTTTTGTTTCTCTTAGAAATCCTAAGTGTTTGCCTTGATTTCACTAGTTTGCCTCTAGTATATGTATTATATGTCTTGTAAGTATCATGTTTACATGTGTATTAGTTCTTTGCCTTGTGTGTAGGTGTATCAATTTGTTGCCTTGTGTTAGGTTGCCTATCCCTGTAGTAAATCCTATTATGCATCATTAAGCTTGAATCATGATCTAGATTGTCCATCCGTACTATATATATTTGCTTGTGTATAAACTATATGTGACAACTCTTAGCAGAATCATGACTTCAATCACCGCTTAACAAACCAAGCTTGATCTCGAGCTCATTCCCAAAGAGAATCGATTTGAGTTCGGTAAATGCAATGGAATAATCCCTCGAGGATTTTCACCAAGAGAACCCACATTTCAAGTCGTTCTGGATGCACTTGCACTCACTCCATGTTATCCTGCTTTTCTCATCACGGCTGATGTCCCTGAAGTGTATATGCATTAATTCTGGAACTGTATATACAAGCATGACGAATTCTACAGATTCAAGATTGATAAGAAGAAAAGATTCAGACTTACCTTGGAAATTTTTAGAGAAATTCTTCAGATTTGCCCAAGAGTACAAGGTCAAGACTTTGATCTGCTTCCTTCTGAAGAAGATACTGTGTCTTTCTTAAGAGATCTCGATCATAGTGGGGTGATCAATTCTCTCAATGATGTCGTTGTTGATCAGATGCATCAACCTTGGAGGACTTTTACTGCTTTGATTAACAGAAGCCTATCAGGAAAAACTACTGGCCTTGACAAGCTTCGTCTCTCCAGATCACAAATCATTTGGGGTATGTACTTTAAGAAGAATGTAGATTATGTGGCGTTACTCTGGGAAGACTTTACTTATCAGATTGACAACAAAGAATTTAAAAAGCAAGAAAAGATGAACTATCCTTGATTCACAAAGGTTATCATTCACCACTTCCTCCTTCAAGAAAAGGCACTTTCCTGGAGAAATAGAATTGGGATGCACACCTCCAAAGATGACTACCTGATTAACACTGATTCGTCAGAATCTAACACACGTAAAATATAATATATAATACGATGGAAAATTACCAATTTACCCTTAAGGACAAAGGTAAAAAGGAAAATCTTCACAAATATATATAATATAATATGATACGTATATTAACCGGGAAGTATGATTCCCCGGGTCGTTTCCCTAACGACTTGTGAAATTGAAACCACATTTGTTGTTCGGACAATGATTTGAATGGGAAACAAAGATTGATTTGTAAACTACTTTTAAAAGTTAAAATTAACAAATTCTAACAATTAAGTATGAAGACGAATAACGAGAAATCAAAATTTGACTAAAAACGCAAAACGGGACCTTGGAAACAATAAAAAAACCTAAATGTCTAAAAATAAACCTAACTTAAAATTTTCTTTTTAAATAGACTCTATTTGACTAAAAAGTAAGTTTAAAGAAAACTAGAACAAAAACGGAGTTGAAATGAGCGTTAAAACACGAAAAACGAAAACGAGAACGAATCCCGTTCTTTAAAAAACGAAATTTTGCAAATTAGACCCTACGAAAGCAAAACTAATTTTCTTAGAAACTTTATGATAAAAGAAAATTTTCTAAAAAAGATTTGTTTTTTTTTGATTATTTTTCTATTTTTTTATGATTTTTTAAAGATTTTAATGAAAATAAATGTTTAAAAATACTAAATGAACTATAAAAATTCTAGAAAATTTACAAGAAAATAGCTTATAATAATCAAAACCTAGGAAAAATAAGCCCGAGATCACAGCTTATCAAATAAGCCACGAAATAAGCTGAAACAACTTAATAAGCTTATTGGGCTCAAATGAATATAAAGAATTAATTGTGTAAGAGTCTTATGAAAAAGACCCAAGGGCACAGCGGTAGGGAGTGTGGTGTGTGTTTATAAAAGGGTTGAGGTGTTGAGGTCGGGAGTTCGAGCCTTGCTCACACCCAATTTCCACTTCCCCCTTTTTTTCAAAAATTTAAAGAACAAAAGTTGTTAAGCACCTAAAGATAAGCATTTTTAATTAAAGAAACTTTTTTTATAAAAAACACTAAATAAGCTGTTAAACAGCTTATAATACGACAGAAAGTACTTAGCTACTCTTTTTTTTGGTTTTTTTTTAAAACAAAATAAGCTAGAAATCTTATTAAGCTAAAATTTAAGACTAAATAAGCTAGAATAAGCTAAACTTAAGCTAATGAGTTAAATAAAAAAATAAGCAACTAAGTAAGCTAGAAAACTAAATAAGCACTTATGCAAGGCTAAAACCAAACAGGCCCTAATAGCTACTTTGAGCTTAAAAATAAGCTAGCAAATAAGCACTTCAAAAGCTGAAACTTGGTATTTCTAAAAACTTTGCTTAAATTCTACTAGGAAATGCTTTTCAGAAGAGCTTAAAACAACTAGAGCTTATTAAAAGGAGCATGTGAGATTGGCTGTTACAGGAATATAGCTTTTGAGAGCTAAAAAGTTATTTTTCACTTAATTGATTGCACACAACTCAATTTAAGCTTATTTTCAAAACAAAAAGCTATTCTAGAAAGCTTAAGATATGTAGAAGCTACTTTTGATAAGCTAATTTAACCAATAACACTAAAAGACTTCTAAATTTAATGATCAAAACAGCAAACTCAGAAACAAGCACTTAAAACTCAAAATCTAATTAAGCTAGAATCATCAATAAGCTAAGACAGAAAGTGAGCTTGTGAAAACTTAACAAACCATATGTAAGCTATTAGTCTAATCCATAAAAACTAACTCTATAAGCTAAAATTTGAAAATTAGAAACTAAGAATATCTTACTACTATTTTTGGCTTTTTAGAAATTTTTGTGAAATTTTAAAGCTAATTTACCCTATCAAATAAGCTACAAATTTTAAAATAAGCTTTAATCCTAGATTACTAATGTGTAAACTAAAATCCTACTTAATTTTAACCATTAAATCCTACTTAAGCTAACTAAATTTTGATCAAAAAGTAAATGCAGTAGGAACTGCAATTAGACCTTATCTGATGCAATAAGTAGAATTGGTAAAACCAATTTGCAGGTGATCAAGTGGTCAAACCTACAATACACACTCTAATTGAGTGTGTTATGAACACTTGAAAGGCAAAAACCAAACTCAAGAGAGATTGGTTTAAAAAAATCACTAGCTACTAAAAGAAAGAAAACTCCCCTGGTGCACAGCTTATAAAATCAACCTTAACTTGTTAGATTTTGAAAACTAACTTATGAAAACAACTTTTCTACTGGATTTAAATGATAATGGAACTAACTCAAGCAAATTGCACAACTCAGTTTGACTTTAAGGAGTCAAACACCACTAAACCAAACACTCCTTTATACTAGACAGATTCTATTTAAACTTTAGATTTTAAAATCTAGCTAGGAAAACCTAAATACCAGATGTAAAATAGCTTATGACTATTCTAATGAGCTTATATTAATAAGCTAATAAGCAAGAGACACCGATTTAAGAATTATGCTAATTAATTTTTTTGGTTTTTATGATTTATAAAGCAAAATGAAATCTAAACTGCACAACCTGAAAACATATAACTAGACATGATAAAATAAGCACAATGAAGAAGATATAAGATCAAATAAACAATTAGATAAGTGTATTAAGCAGATTTAAGCTAGAAATTTAAAGACAAATGAAATAAATGAAAACTTACAGTGTGCTTTAGCTAAACAAAAGCAAAAAAAAAAATGCTCAAAGAGCTTATCAACTAGCTCTGATTTATTTAGAATAAGCCAGTATAAGTCCATGGAAGATCCTCCTTTGCTAGCTTCCCTTCCAAATATCCAAAATCCATTAAGCTAAGGTACTTAAGCTGGTTTTAAGGTTATAGTAGATTAAAGCTTATTAGAGCTCAATTACAAGCTTAGAGACTTGTAAGAGCTGAGACAGAACTTATCATGAGCTTATGAATCATTACACAAACACTAGAGCTTATTTAGAGTTTAAGAGTAAAAATAAATGATTAACACTAAACTTATGATTTCATTAATTTTCAAAACGGATTACAAAGCTTGAATAAAAGAAATTACAAATACTTTTAAAAGAAAAAATTACATTTAAACTAAAAATACAAAAGCTATTTTTAAACTAAAAATTATGCTGGAAAAAAATATGATGTGTGTGAGGATGAAGGTCTTTTTATAGCCCGAATGAGAAGCTTCTAGGTGCAGGTTCAGTTACACGCTCCTCTCAACATTGGCCTTTGATCATCTCTCAATCATTGGATGCTCCTTAATCACCGTTGGATTAGATTCTTGTCACACGGATTGCCAGCGTGGCAATCCGTGATGTGACAGCTTGTGTGCTACTTTTGTGAGTGTATATAGTACAAATCCCATCATTCCTTGTGTTTCTTCATTAGGGCTTAACCAATAAGATTGCTTGGGTAACGTTTTCCTCTGCCAAGGTGTACTTTGACACTTGAATTGCCCTTTCTAGCCCTTAATTGTGAATTGCCCTTTGTTTTTGACCCTGGGTAATTGGGGAAGGAGATGAACAGTAAAACTGTTTCTCCCGCCTTTTTTATTTATAAGGGTGCGTTTGATTATTTTGTTGACCCGGGTAAAAAGTCTATTTAACTTTTGGGTTTATACAAAATGATTGGGCCGGGTAATATTTGTTTTGGGCTTTGGTTATATAAGGGGTAGATAACGGTTGTTATCTCTTGTAATGTAAAGAGATAACGATTGTTAGGGTTTAGGGTTTAATTTATAAATTGGTAAATGATTAGGGGCTGGTTTGGTAATTTTAGGATTTTTGTCTTGTTGTGACTTTGACTTTGGTTGACCAAGTTGACTGAAGTTTGACTAGGGTTTGACTTTTGGTAGTTTTCTCCCGGCTCTTCGCGTGCTCTTCCGTTCCCGTGTTCGTGTTTGCCCGGTTTTAACCGTTTTCTTGAGATTTTTGAAATATCCACACCTACACAATCTCAAAGACAAAACAAGCAATATTCAAGCTTTTAAAGTACAATTTTGTCTTTTTAGGGTCTATTTTTGATATAAAAAGGATATGTGTTTTCACACATATCAGGGACAAGGAAAGCCTACGTGGCATGACTAATTATAGATTATTAAACAAAAAACCGGTGCCAGGTGTAAGATAACCCCCACGTGTCAGTAAAAATTTATGATATTGGTGATATCAGAACAATATTTGAAAGTTCGTTGGTCTAGTAAGGACGAAATTTAGTTCGTTGGTCATGTCGGGACATTTTGAAAAGTTTGTGGGTATTTTTCGACTTTTACCCTTGTATAAAACTTATATTGTAGATCCTTTTAATGTTGCTTCTTATGATGAATGTGCGCGTTAGGCTTTAGAAAACTAGCCATAAGATATTAAATTAGCATAGACGTCTAGGGAAACGTGAGTACGTAGAAAGGATACCATCGGTAACAGTCTTTATACTACCTTACCCCTAATATGGTTGATCCCTCTTAAGATATTTCAATTGCATTTAATATACTCTTAGAGGCCTTGTAATAGTCTTCATACTACCTTACTTGTGCATTGCCTTAATGGAATATTAAATAGATGACGGGTTCGTGTAATTCGTTCATGACTTAGAAAATACTTACACAGATCATCACGAGTGTGACAAGGCAACTGGATTAGGAAAAGAAATCTAATGAGTAATGCATGATTAAGTAAATACATCATTTTATCAAAAAGTTATCACCAGTAGTATAGATTATAATTAGTTTATTAATTAGTTAATCAAACAACCTCTCAAACCATTGATTTTACTGCTTTCTATAAAATATAAAAATACAAAAATAATCTCCTTTCAATCCCGTAGATCTCGGTTAAGCTCTGTTCGAGCCTTCCTAACCTATTCCTCTAGAGAACGATAACAACCCCCGAGTCTTGCCTATACTACGCTGCAACGATTAGGTACACTGCCTAGGGAGTTGTAAAACTTCTTGTAGAAGTCTCTACGACTACCGCATCAAGTTTTTGGCGCCGCTGCATGGGGAATAGTTAGGTTTCGAACTTAGTTTAGCTTAGTTCTACTCGCTTAAATCCTTTCAAGTGAGATTTTATTTCTGTTATATTAGCTTTCTTGTAGTCTATCTTTTCTTTGTGTTATATATTTGGTAAATCCATTCTCGTCAACCACCATGGGAGACACAAATCCTATTCGTACTCTTGGAGATTACTCCAAACCTAGCCACGAGGGCTACCGTAATACCATTGAGCTCTCCGTAAGGAATAATGTGGTACCTCTTTGATCCGACACCATCCGGTTGGTACAAAACGGATGCTCATTCCACGGACTTCGGTCCGAGGATCCAAACCAACACCTCAAGGATTTCTTAAAACTTGTGGACTCACTTGACCTTGACAGTGAAAATAGGGAAAGAACGCGTTTGCGTTTATTTTAATTATCCCTTCACGGTCAAGCTAGCAATTGGCTTGAACGTCTTCCAGCAAGATCTATCACCACATGGGAGGATCTTACTACTCGTTTCCTTGCTCAATTCTTTCCACCTGGAAGGACCGCAAAACTCCTCAATGATATCCTGATGTTCCAACAACATCAAGGAGAATCTCTCTCGGAACATAGACTTGTTTCATGGACTTACTCCAAAAAGTCCCTCATCATGGCATCAACCTTTGGCTCCAAGTCTAAATCTTTTATGACCATGTCACTCCCGCCACAAGACTAACCATTGACCAATCGGCCGGTGGTAAGCTTCGTGACAAAAACGCCGAAGAATCCTGGGCACTATTAGAGGACCTTGCCCTCTATGACAACGAAAGCTGGAATGGCTCAAGAAACTTCGTCAAACCGGTCAAGGCCACTACTATACCTCAAAGCACCTCAAAAACACCTGACCGAAGACTTCTTGAGCTTGAAGACCAAATTAATTTCTTACTAAAGAGGTCGCGACCGACACCTACACCTAGCTCAAGGCACGTCCCTCAAGCTTATATTGAAGCAGTTTATTCAAATCCCCGCCCGCAAAACCAAAATGAACCACCAAAGCAAAACCCCTTTACTTTTCGTGAACGTGCCGATCCAAACCCTTAACCCCGGGCTTTAGGAACCACTTTCAAGGCTCGAGTACGAGACTACATGGCAGCACACACCGAAAGGATGAAGAGATTTAAGAATGCTATTTTCAAACACCAAGAGAAGATCGATGATAGGATGGATGAAATGTTTGGGCTTCTTAAGGAACTCACAACCAACAGGGCTCCTGAAAAGGTATTGATCAGGGAAGAGGCTAAATCCCCCGTCACCAAAAATGTAAATTATATCTCTCTCACCAGAGGAGAGGAAGAAAAGAGTGACAACGATGACGTAGCAACCGACGACGGCATTGAAAAAACTAACAGGTCAGGTACGGAGATGCCAGTAAAAGAAGCCAAGACAGATAATGGAGTTGAAAATAGAATCAAAAACGAGCCAATCAAGAGAAATGAGAAAGGGGAAGGAGTGGAGGCACCCAACTCTTAGCCTGTAGAGTATTACCTGAAGCATAGGATCAATGAAAAGCTAATCGATGGGCTTATTGATAATCAAAGGTTCAATGACTCCCTCTTAGGAGTCCGAGTAGGAAAAATGAAAGGAAAGACCTATACTTTGTCACCTATGGGGCCTGTCTATGAAGCAATCCTCAAGAAAAAGATAACAAGGAAGGAGGACATTGGAGGAAACTTTGAAATACCCTAAAACATAGGAGGCCTGAAATGTATGAACCCTCTACTAGACTAAGGATTCGACGTGAACGTCATGCCCCTCTCCACCTACATAAAACTAACCGGCGAAAGGCCCGCTGAGACAGACATTAGACTCTCCCTAGCTAGCCATTCGTATATCTACCCTTTAAGAACAGCAGAGGACGTATTAGTTGATGTTGCTGGTTTTGTGTACCCCGTGGACTTCGTGATTTTAGACATAAAGGAAGATGAAAAGAGGCCCTTTATCTTAGGAACACCATTTCTGACAACAGCTAAGGTTGTAATTAAGTTTGATAAGGCACCATCACTCTAAGATCTGGAAAGAGTAAGATAAGTTTCCATAGGATACCTGAAACCCTCTGTAAGGTTGAGAAAGTGATTAAGAACAATATAAGGCCTATAGCCCCCACTATGACTATAAATAGGCTAGTTTTGGAATGGGAGAAAAGGATAAAACTTAACCAGGAAAAGGAAATGAAGTTCGACCAATGGAGGAACAAAAACTTCAAAAATGAGCATCTCGCTCTTGTCAAAGTAGAAAATGGATTGGATGACGAAGGAGAAGTCACGTAAGGACGTGTGACTTCGAGTCTAGCTACAACACTTATAAATAAAGAAAAGCGCTTTTTGGGAGGCAACCCAATGTTTCTTTTTATCGCATATTAGGAGTGTCTTGTATTTTAATTCTTTTCATTTATTCTTTTATGTTTGAATTCATCATTTTATAATCATGCTTTGCTTTGTTTTTAACCTCGTCTTAATTGCAATCAAAGGTATTTTGCAACAAAATAAGTGTATGGTAAATATCCGGTTTTTAAGAATGGTATGCGTTTAATTACACATACCTTTCACCATTAAAATCAGACTTAAATGACCCAAAACGTACCAAAAATACATTGTATTCGTATGTTTTCACTTATTTTGTGCAGGAAACGGATATCCAAGAAAAGGACGAAAAATCAAGCCAAAAACGACAAAATCGAGCACGGAATGGAAATGCGTGGAAAAGCCAAAGCCAAAAAGTCAAAGCCAAAGTCAAAAACTCAACCCCGAGGAGTAGCAGTGAATCAAGCATCTTGACGGCATCGTGAGCCCAGCTACAGAAAAATTTAAAAATTTTCAAGTATTTTCGAAAAATAGTTTGCACATCATTAAAATTTGTAATTCTTTTATAAACCTGCATAAACCTATGATTACATCATTACTCTCATCCTATCTTTACTGCTTTTCATAGAGACAAACCTCTAAACTCTCGTTATATATATCTAAGTCCTCCGATTTTATGCTTGGTGTAGTTTTTCTCTTGTTTTTTACTACTTTACACACCAACAAGTATTAGCTCACTGATCTTACGACCCAAAGAGGGTTAACAGATACTCTATCATAATGAGCCTTTCTTTAGGTAACGTTTCATAATCTCACAATCAGACGAACATTACTACATACAGGACTCATTTTATAATTAAATTACATCTACCCACATTCGTAGTACCTATAAGCGGCGAATGTACATTCTCCATTATCTGAGCAATACTAGGCGGGATTACTATGCTTTTACAGGTGTTTTACTTGTCCCTTTATTTCGTTTCATTAACGGGTACTTCTATAAGAACATTAGGAATAAATGTTCAACTTAAGTGGAAGGACATATATGCCTTATTAAAACTATTCCTTCATGTATCATTTGCTTGTTCCTTAAAATGAATGGTAAATATAATCAATAACATAGCAATTAGGACGTTAATAATTTGTAAATCCAAAAATTAAATTTTTATTACACATAATCCGATCCGAAAACCGAGTATTAATAGCGTCTCCATAGTATATGATTTTATTATGACTAATCACAAAAACTCTCAAATTCCACCACCAAAAATCGTGAGGTTCACCTTAGATTCTATAAGAATTCCAGGTATCCATTTTTTGATACTCAAGATAGAATTGAAATTAACCTTAGCTTGTTCGAGATAAGGTTTGAATACAATCATATTATCTATTCTCTGTCTTTACGATGTGTAAGTTTGGTCTTGGTCCGCCGTTTTCTAGAACATTGGTATCGTATTAAATTTATGAGAGATACTGATAGTTGATATTAAATATACTAGAACTCTGTTTTTGTGATGCATCCCTGAGACTCGCATAGTGAGATATTGAGGATTTGCTTGAGAAGAGGCAACTAGATTTAACCCATGTTTTTAAACCTTAAGCTGTGTACGATGTCCACCCTCGACCATATAACTATCCCATACCTTGCCATCACTCATTTTTAGTGCAGATACCCCTATGTATCCCCGTCCGAGCCTATCCTTTTTTACGGTTTCTCGGAATTTTACTGGTTAAGGCCGGACTAATGCCTACCTTTGTAAGTATCTCTTTTAGTACGTTATTGTTTAATTATAAAATTACCCAAGTTAATTATTAAGTACAGCATCGTTGCAATAATCTTTATCCTGTTAACAAACGTTTGTGGCAATTAGGTATCATAGATGAATTAATTTCACGGAAGAATGGAGGGAAGAAAAGTTAAGGTCAGACCCCCCATATGTTTGTCAAATGATCTCCATGTTATGTTAATTCACCTCAATTCGGGTCATAAAATAGTTTTCTTGTGAAGTATGTAAAAGTTCAAGTGTAAGAGTACATCTATAAGCCCCAAGTGATGTATTATGTTATTCCAAAAAAAGAGAAAAATAGAAAAGAAAAAGAAAAGAGATTGATGTAAAGTTGTGTAGAGTTTGTATATGTTTGTCCTAAGTTTCTTGGCTGTAGCACCAAACCCAACGGTATTCGTATAAATAATTTAGTAACCTTCACCTCCGCCTATTGCACCCAAAATCACTCCCTATATGTATCCCATCCATTCCTTTCATTAATATAGCTACTCCTAAACCCCACAACCTTTTAAAAGAACTTTGTATAAGTAATGAAATAATCTTGTTCACCTAGCGTGGAAATTCGATCCATTACTCAACCTATTGGTATTTATATGCTTATGACAGGTAATGAAGTGTAATTTTCTGTTTCCCCATAGGTGTTATAATTTATTATACCACCCGAGTAAAAAAAGAGAGAATCCCAAACACTATGTAGTCTAGTATATAACATATTTTTTTTTTTCCGTGCTTTTAATTACGAGGTCTAGAAGGTTGTGTTGTAAAATCTTTTAAAGAATAGGTTAAATGACCCTAAAATTGCTATTGTCTAGGTAAAAAAACACATTTTCTTGAGGACAAGCAAATCCCAAGTGTAGGGGTATTTGATGAGGTGTCATTTTATACACTATTTTGAGATCATTTAACCCCTTAAATCATGCAAATACGTCCAGATTATGTGCCTAATCATTTGTTTTCAGGTGTTTAGCACTTAGATGACATTTGGAGGAAATACACGTGACTTTAGCTCATTTGAAAAAGAAACAGACAACTACAGATCTACACCAAATCTCTTAAAGAATCATGCTCACAGAATGTCGAGACGGCGTCGCAAGCATAAAGAGACACCGTCGCGATCTATCTAGTGACGGCGTCATGAAATTGACGATGTTGACGCCGTCAGGACGTAACCGAATCAAATCAGATCTAGAAGATTCTATTGGTGACGGTGTCGCGACTACAACTGGACGCCGTCGCAATAATTTTCCTATATATATTAAACCGAATTTAGGGTTTTAAGTGTATAACTTTGTATAACTTTTGGGAGCCAAACCCTAAGTATTTTGTCATCTTTTAGGCCAACTTTATGGCCTCAAAACCCTATTGTAACTGACCTTAATCCATGTTTTAATCAAGTAAGATTATCTATCTTTAATCATTCAATATGTCTATGTGTTGTTTGATTGATTTATGTTCTTGCTCTTTTTATAACATGTTAGAGTATATAAACCCAATCCTTGTATTTGCTTATGATGCATGAATGTTGGATAGTAAGATCCTATTACTGTTGCTTCTTGTGATGAAAGGTGAGCGTTTAGGCTTTAGAAAACATACCATAGCGATTTTAAATTGGCTATAGACAACTAGGGAAACACAGGAAGTTTAGAAAGGATAACCATCGGTAACCGTCTTCAGACTACCTTTAACCCTATATTTGTTGAATCCCTCTTAAGATATTTAAATTGCATTAATATTATTCTTAGTGCCTATGTTAATAGTCTTCAAACTACCCTACTATATGCGTTGCCTAAAAAACACGGAATATTAAAAATAGACAGCGTGTTCGTGTCACTCGTTTATGAACTTAGGAAATACTTACCAGATTTATCATCGAGTGTACGAAGGTAACAGGATTAGGCAGAAGCAATCAAATGAGTAATGCATGATTAATAAAATACATTAATTATCATAAATTTATCACCTAGTAGTTGATAGACACTTTAATCTTGAATACAATCATATCGAACATATTGATTTATGCATAGAGAGAATTAGTAAAGAGAGGCAAGTATTTTGAAAATTCAAAATGAAATCAAAGGGAAGGAAAATGGAAAGAGTTTGTATACAAGTGCATCGAATCACCCTCGGTAATGAAGATTAGAGGGGTAATTTATAGTTAATGAAGAAGCTTTCCCTTCCTTATTTTCCTAACTTGTCACAATGCAGTCCCTCTAGACTTTGAAAATAGTGCGTATTTCATTCTTTAGGCATAATATACCTTAATTACAAAAAACTAATTTACATTTTCAAAAGAAACACTAAGACATAAACTAATAACAAAATCACATAATCAAACACTTTTTATGATCCGTAACAATCTCTCCCCCTAAGGGTCTGATTAATCAGGGCGTTCTTTTCAGGTCCAAGTGTCTTCATGTCACGTACATCTCCCATCTTCTCATCTGCCTTCGATGCTTCAATCTCTTCTTCAAACAACTTCAAGTATTCTGTTTCATCTTTGGTGAGATCTTTTTGTACGTATCCATACTTGACATTCATTATTTGTAACATCATCAGACCTTCAAACACTCTATTAAACATTGGCCTCACAAAACTTATGGATCTCTTGAATGTCTCTATCACCCGTATTCTCTTTTCTTGCTATTCTATTTAAAAAATTCCATCACCCAGGCTCATAGATGAAAAGAGAACATTTCATGATCTTCAATTTCTTGGGGAAAGGTCATTGTTGGTGCAGTGAGAAAAACCTTCGGGGTTGATGCTTTCAATTCCAAGTTTGGAAGTTTTATGCACTCATTCCCATATCACAAACGCTTATGAACACTGATACAGACCATAGCAAACATGATCTGCATAATAAGGTACCTGCCATTCATAATCAAACAAGTTATATATCCTCAATATCTGTCTGTGAAGATTCATGAAATCAGGCTCGGTAATTGATACGAAGCAATCATAAGCTCATCCTTGCAACAAGCGCAGTGAATAAACTTGTGGTCATGACCCATTCCCAATATGTCTTGATGACTGGAACGATTTTTGAGTTAGAATAAATCTCTTCGCTTTTGGTTTTCTGGCTCTTTCTGTTTTCCTTAAGTAAGAGAGAGTATCGACATGAGGAATTCTTCCAATGTTCACACCAATATCGAGCATAAGGATTAAATTTCTTTATACACTTATTCACCCATCTGGAAGTTCTGTCTTCAATATCATCATCGTTGAAATTATTTGACTGGAAACTTGTGAAGTGACAAGACATATTCTCAGGGTCCGGAATTTCCCTTTCTTCAAATACAAAAGGACTTGATTAATCGAAGGGATAAATGCTGAGCTTCATGGGGGGGATTCAGGATCTCGTTGACAGCTATGAACTAATGGTGGGACTTTCTGGATTTGGAGAGAC
Organism: Tanacetum coccineum; assembly: GCA_026074375.1. Taxonomy (NCBI): domain Eukaryota; kingdom Viridiplantae; phylum Streptophyta; class Magnoliopsida; order Asterales; family Asteraceae; genus Tanacetum; species Tanacetum coccineum. The sequence goes on along the minus strand of BQNB010019659.1, from coordinate 18,230 downwards.
AACGAATTTCTTTTCTACTTTCCTAACAATGTCCACTCTTCAAGAAATTCTTACACTGATCAATTGTGATACTTATGCTCATTCCTCCAAAAGATACATCTATGTCTTAGACATCTCATCAGCTATCTTATCTTCGCTTAGCTTCATCAATGGTTAGTCGACACTTCTTCCATAAATGTCTTATGATAATTGCTTTGTTGGAATTTCATCAAAACTGAGGCATAAGAGTCTAGTCCCAAAAATCAAAGTCATCAGCTTGCTCTTGATTACCTAAAGGTTAATGGAGCTTGTCCTCTTTAAATACTTGTCCAGATGATACTCCTCCAACACATAACTTCATATACTTGATGTCTTCTGCCGCTTAGTACTTATTTCATCTCCCCACTCAGGATGATCATTATCATGAGATCGTCCCTGATCTCATAGGCGAACGGCTAGGAGTTCTACATGATTTGTAGTGCCTGTATTTCTTTCAAACTTTATCTGGAGAGCCAACCATATTGCTATGTCTTGTTGTTACAATTGAGGATCAGCTTTCATAGCAAGATACAGTTGATATTGTTGTTCTGGAACAGAGGATGTTTGTGATTGAGCTGGATGAACGTGAAGAATATGTCCAGACATATAACTTCGTACGGATGCATTAACTTGAGAAGGAATGACATTGGCAATTGCATTCTCACTTTGTGTTGAGGATTTAAGCCTGAATATGGTCCACATTCCCTGTAGAAAGCTTTAGCAATCAACTTTCAGCCTCATCTTACCTTTGCTTCTCTAGAATCAACCCTTTCCGCAACATACACTAGGAACTTAATTCTAAACAAGTTCAGTAACTTCTTCACAACCGGCTTTTTAATGTGTTTATCAACCATTAGCAGTACTGCTCAAGCCATTACATCATACAGATTAACAACAAGTGTATCGAATGAACTTTCTTGCATGAACCCGCCCGTAAGATGTGCAAACAAGAAACCAGCAACATCTTGAAACACGTGAAAGAAGCTCATGTACATTTGTAGCGAGTAAGGTTTGGTCTTGAAACAGTGATAGAAGTCGATCGTTTTTAGCTAAACTTATTTTTGTGAGGTTAAGTGTTATGATGAATGTATTATGAGGATTAACCGTCAATTCTTGGAGTTTCTCGGTATCCGAAATACAATATTAGTATGAATCCTAAGGAGAATCTAATAGGGTGGAGGATTGGTGAATTCCTAGTCTCCTTTACAATCTTCCTTTTCTCCCTTCTCTTCAATTCATACACCTCATCAGTTATTTCTTCATCTTCATAATTTACATTTACTGGTATAACAACGTTAGTTTATCTCCACATCCTTCTCATTCGAAATCTCTGACTTCCTTCTCTTTAAGCAATCTCCACCATCCCGGAACTGGTTCTATCCAATCCTGGGCTCTAACCTAGTGCGGGAAATTTGGATTCAGCATTTCCTGGCGATTGAAGCTATCATCAGGAGCGAGGGGGGAGGGGGTGGAGTGGGGGGGCGGGGAGGGGGCGTTTGTCGCATAATGCCACCATCTTTCAAATTTCTCTTCTTTAGATGCAAAGTGCTCATCAACCAGTGCCTTACATTTTCGTCTTAGCATTCCTGCTCCTACGACTTTTATGCTCAGCAAGACACTTGTAAAGTATCTTGCTAAAATCATCTCATCTGCTTTGTCCACAGTTGGCACTGGAGTTGGTGGTGTAAGACGTGTAGATCTCCTTCAGGAATACGAAGACGTATACGGTTAATCGTCTTGGAAGCACTTGACTTTGCAACATCCGTATCAGGGTTCGTGACCTAGGGGGCGCTAGGTGTCCTAATGCCGTTTCCTTGATAGACTCAGTCGGCCCGTATGACTGATCAGGAGGAACATCTAATCATCAAACACCTCCACATACATCTGATAATGCTCTGTTAGCTTCATTTCATCAATGATCATTCAAGATGGTATTCTCATTCCCAACTTCTTTTTTTATGTCTTCCTGAGTTAAAAATATTCTTCATGATATCATCATCTTGCAAGTTGTGATACATGCTCGAGCAGCTCTTGAGATGGTCGTGGAACGATAGTCTTTAGTAGTTGACTGACAATGATCTTTGTAAATATCTTGGATAAGAATCGAAAGATTGTTGGAGATGAAGCGAATAGTAGAGATCCCCTTCCCATAGGAAACTCCGCAAATCACATGAATGTTATGTGACAAAACAATGAAGCATTTAGCTATTATTTGCAACGGCGGTATTGGGTATTCCCAATCCAGTGCAAACGTTTTGTTAAGCATTTGGAAAATAATTTCTTGCATAACGATTGCCATGGATGCAGAAGACCAGGTTAGTCATGAAATTTCGAATGTGTCTTTAACACCATTGTAAATTCTAATCTGCTTATAGAATGGAACCATGTCATCAAAATGAAGGTGGTGCACCGAATGAGACATATGATTGTTTGGCAGTTGCATATGGGAAGATGAAATAATTTGTCTGAATTCATCAAAGTGTAAGAGTGAGTTATACTCTTGTCCCAAGCATAAACCTAGAGCCGATACTAGTTGATTCGTCTTCCTGTCAAAGTATGCCAGAGTACACACTGTGTCATATAAATTCATAAGAACGAATGAAGAAAAAAAAAGCTGGCAATGCGGAATCGTAATGGATGATTCTAGATGATATTCGTCAGTAATTTGCTTTCCCAGTGAGGACATTGCACATGATCAAGATCAACTTTCATTGTTAGCATCCATAAGATCATATCTCTTCTGTTCGGACGAGAGGACACAGTTCATCTGGATGAACATCAGCTGCATGTTGTTTATTGTGCCATGAGATACTATAAGAAACAATTGAAAAATTAAATAACAAGTAATGTCATTTTGACATTTTTTGTCTTTTTCCCACTTTAGTCTGTTTTATATGTTCTGGGCAGAATCTTTTTGAACATATTGTAGATCCTTTCTTTCCCATTGTGCTCGTATCTTGATTTTTCTAGCACAATGCCGTATGCTTTATTCTTTTTGATTACCATTTTTTTTGTGTGTTCCATTGGCAATTCTGTTTCAAACACAATTTGATCTTGCTTTCGCTCGTATGGATTTAGCGTCTATCTCTTTCTTTTTTTATAATATTCCTTACCCAAAATCTGTTTTGTGACATGATACTCTTTCAAGAATGATGAAAATTTCTCTCTTTTTGATTTAATCAAGACTCTTTTATGAAAAATTAAAGAGAAATCATTCACTCTTAAAATTGGTTTGCGTTCAATGAGATATCATTTTTGGACATAATAAACAGATTATATGAGACTTATTATCCGTAAATCTTTTTGACAAAAACTTTCTTTATGATGATAACATAGAATCGGAAGAATCTCAACCCACAACTGAATGACTACTATAGTCACTCTCACCCTCATTCTGTCATTGCCAAAAACGACCAAAACCGGACATGACTTTATTCCACTTAACATAAGATTTGGATAATAGATCAATCCATAAAAACGTTTTCTTTAACTTTTTATCAAGAATCCTAAACAATGAAGACAAACAATCTACATTACAATAACTGATATAACACTAAGTCCTCACTCCTCATTCTGTTTCATATTGCAGAAAAGTGGCCTGAAACCCGGACATGACTTAGTCCACTTAAACAATTACGAATAGATATATATGACCCATAGCTTAGAATTCATAAAAACTTGATTTCTTTGCCAAAATTATTTAACGTTTTCATCACACATGAGAAACTGATCCTTTTGTACCACAGTCATTCAAACATTAAACATTAATCATCAAAGTTATTTCTTTCTGAACACAACTTCACATATACACAAATTAAATTTTCACTGAATTTTGACTTTTGACCATTACCGAGTTTGACCTTTTGACTCTTCCGAGTTTGATAGCTTGACCCTTCCGAGTTTCTCAAACAAGATATACACTTATTCCTTTTACTTTATGAAAAGCTAAACTCGATTTTTATGTTCATTTTTCCATTTTTCATACTCCAATCAATCAAACTGAATATTTTGTCAAACTCGATAAACACCATACATTTCCGAGTTTCAATTTCAGTTACTAATTAACGATCCCTAAGCTATTTATCACTTATTTACACATACCCATTGCTTATTATCGTCCTTGATTACAATTATTTTCACAAACTCTATAAAAACATAACAAACACAAACTCGGTAAACATCAATATTACCGAGTTTAAACTCGATAGTGCAAAACAATCAATTATCAATCTGATTATTCTCACCCACTTACGTTTGAGAAAGAAAAGTAATCGAAATCGTTGTAATGAACTCAAAAAGATTGGAATGAATTTCTTCTCAAACTCGGTAAATGGATTCGGTAATAGAAAAAATGAAATGAAAAATTTTCCTCTGTGATTATCATTTTCGATTTGTTTTTCAATTTTTCACAAACTCCCCCTTGAATAATGAATTTTTGTCAAAAACTCCCCCTTGAAATGAAATCATGTAAAGAACTTAGTCCGAAAATGAAAATGCTTAAATAAAAACTCCCCCTTGAAACTATAACATTTTCCAAATGTAGTATTTGTGAGAGATCATTGTTTTTATTTTATTCCAAAAAGATGTATGTGAATGGAAAATTTTAAGAACTCCCCCTTAGATCATGATTCCGTATTTTCAATTTGAAAGCTTTTTATAAAAACTTAGAATCATGAAACTAAGCATGTGATCTTTTTTTTTTTAAAATTAATATGAAAAACATGTCAAATCTTTTTGATATTTTGTAATTTTTCAATTTTTTTATTTTGTTTTTGAAAAAAAATTATTTACATGTTTTTGATGTATGATCTTTTCAAAAAGATAATTTTGTCAGACTTTCCAACTGAGTTGGAGTTGAAATGTAACACCCCCATTTTTACATATAGCAGCGGAAGCTAATCTGGGGTATTACTTCATGGATACAACAATCATAATCATAGAAAACGACTTAAAAGAGACGTTGTTCAAAAGATACGTTATCATTCATTTAAAATCAGAGTTTTACAACGGCAGGTCCCAAAATCTAGTTACATACAATGTGAATGATAACAAGTTTTAGCCATCTTCATGTCCATGCCACTCCGTGCCATAAGTTGCTCAATTACCTGAGATAAACATGCTAAAAAGTCAACACAATGGTTGAGTGAAATTCATAGGTTTGGAATGTAATAGTCGAATACAAGTCATCATAAGTAATTGTTATAGAAGCAGTGTCATAGTAATGCGTTATAGTATGGTATTGGGTTACGTTGTTATACACCCGTTATTGGTAATAATTGCAACGAATACAATTATCATGGGAAAATGGTATTGTGTTATTGTTATTGTTATGGTCATGGTCTCGTTATTTGTTACTTTATTGTCTCGTTAGGTCATTGTCTAAGCTCATGGCACACAAACTGACTAGTGTATATATACCCAAAATGATGTGGTATATATATATAGATAATCGCCCTCGGTGTAGGTAATTGCCATATACCTATGAAATTCAAATATAGTGTGTTTTGTTACCTATCCGGTTAACACAAACAGGATTCGTCAATCCTGATAGATCTATCTACAATATTCGCGTTCACCCGTAAGTGATTAATGGTCAATGATAATGAGGAACTTTTGGCATAAAGTAACTTAGACATTAATTGTAATGGTATATCAGGATATCATATAGTCTGGAAAACACTTGTATTCATGGTTTATTGCAGGTATTACAGGTTTATAAAGTATTTAAAAGATTGAAATGTGAGGTTATTAACTCATTAAGTCTTTAAAAAGTAATCACATTGTTATATGATAAACGAGTATGTAAAAGAGTTTGTAACAAGCATGTATCTCCATTACGGGTTTATAAAACATGTAAATAAGTAAAGGCGAGGTTATGAATCTCACCTGAATATATAGTTGTAATAAATATTCCAAAATGAAAGCTGACGACCTTATCACAATCTCAACAGGGAAGGTTGATATAGCGAAATGATAGTAAATAGCCACGTCAAGCACCCTGAGTAAATATGTTAAGTCTTAGGAAGATTGTACTCTAGAACTTTGGTTCTAAGAGTTTAATATTGTTATGAGTTTGATTGAAAAGTTTGGAATTATTGTATCACCGTTCGGGCCATCATAATTCAGAAGTCATTCAGTAAATGTTTGAGGAGCTAGGGTACTTTAAATTGTAAACCCAACAACTCATTCAGAACGTAATACCAAGATGAAATCCATTAATATGAAGCTCTCTAGTATTGTGATACGATATAATCGGTGTTAAGCGTTTTGATCATTATCTAGAAATGATAAGCACGAGAAGCGTTAATTAAGGTTATGTCTTGTAATGTTTTGAATACATTTTTTTACTTTTTCAAATTGTTACATTTTAGACCCTTGAGAATGAAAAGTGGGAAAATATACCCTTGGAGTTTGCACTTTTACAAGTTTGGTCCTTCAAGTTCAAAAGATATACAAAGTAAACCTTGTACTTTGGAAAGTGACAAAATAGACCCCTATAGTTATAACTTTCATAAAATGACATTTTTAGTCCTTTTAGTTATAAGTTTCAGAAAGTTACGATATATACCCCTTGCATGAAATACTTTTGCAAAACAAGTCCAAAATGCCATGCAAGCTTATTTTAAGTTTCTAAATGATATTTGCAGGTTATAGCTTATTAATATAAGCTAAAATATGAAGATTTAACGTAACGAAAGTTTAAAATAACGATTTGTTAAGCTAGGAAGCAAAATGGGTCAAATTAGGGTTTCAAAACGTAAACGCGCGGTTTTTAATATCAAATTCCTTCAATAATCAATAAAGTGGTTATATTAACATTAATTAAGCATGTTAGGATGGATTATAACAACATTTAACCATTATAACATTTAGTTTTAAGAAAAACATAAAATTAGGGTTTCAGGTGTACGGTTTTGGATCAAAATGGAAAATGAGCATGAATTGAGTTATGAAACTTTAAAAAGAGTTTACTTAGGATCATATGAACATTATAAGATTGTAGGAGCGGGTATGAAGTTCATAGAACCTGGGTTTGAGCTTATAGCTTAGAAATGGGTCGAAATCAGGACTTTTAGCTTTGTACGCCTAGAATAACAACTCCCGGGCTTCATTTCTTGATTTATTTTGCTTAAATTCTGTTCTTGAGACTTCTTAGAATCCCTTAGGATCTTCTTAGAGCAAATTATTGCTGCTATGATGGGTTATAGAGGAGGAAGTGGGGGATGAGTTCAAATGAAGAGTTTATGCCTCTATTTATACACGAATGGAGCTTGGAGGCTAAGGGACACTTTGTGACCAGGTGAGGACATGTATGAAGTTTATATGGTGATGAGGAGAGGCTATATGATGAGTTGCATAAGCTAGAAACTAGCTTTGATGTGTTGTTCTTCTCTTGTGATGTCGCGGCTAAGAAAGGAAGACAAAGGGGTGATGTGGCCAATTTTTGTACCAAGAACATGTGAGATATTTGTTATAGCAGGTGGGTAAGCTGCTTAGAAAGGTGTAGTGCTTGTAATTGAGGTGCTAAAGTGCAAAGGGAAAGCTTAAAATGGGTCAAATTGCAAAAAAAGGTGTATACGGGTTCAAGTAGGGCACGAATTGTGTTTTCTTGCTTATAATTCAAGTAAATTTGTGTTATAAGCATGGATTAATGATAACAAGGTTTATATTAGGAGTTATTAATAAGAATTGATAGGTGGTTCAGGTTAAAAATGGGTAAAAACGAGTAAACGGGTAGAATGTTCCATTTAGGGCACGATTAGGGTTTCTTGGATTTATTTTGTGTATACTTGCAATGAAATAATGATAGAATATGATTGATAATGTTGTAAATTAAGTTATTACAACTTATTTGAGTGTTGGTTGATGTTTAAAATGGATAATTACCGAAGAAACGAGGTCATAGTTTAGTGTTTTTCTCGGGTTAGGGTTTTTGACTTTAGTTTCTTGTAATTTCATGAAATGAGAATGAATATGGATTGTAAATGAAGTATATGACTTGCTTGTAACTTGTACTTGATGGATCATACAAGATTCTTTGGGAAAACAGAGGTAAAACGACCATTTTAGATGTCGTGCATTAATGACTTGTACATTATGCTTTGAAAACTTGTACTTAACTTAGAGGGAATTTATATTTCAAATGAGATTTTGTATTACTTGTACATATGCTTTAGTAGCTTGTACATTTACTTTAGATATTAACCCTTTATGAAATTATGGTTTAGAGGTATATGATAACGGTTTAAAGCCCGTCTTGATATAACATTGTGAATGGTACATTATATGAATAATGTACTTTGTAAAAAGGATATGATGATATTGACTTAACATGTTATGATGTTTGCTTGACATATATGAAGATAGGATGGCCATAGATAGGTTGTGTGAGCTTGTCTACTTTTGTTATGCAAGTTACATTGCATATTGAGATATTGGTAATGCAAGTAATGTAATAAAGCGAAAAATTTCCCCGTAGATTTGTAATCAAAATAAAATAGGTTGATTTTGCTTTGATGAAAATTCTGGGTTGTTATAGTCTCCACCCCTTACAGAAATCTCATCCCGAGATTTAGTCAAAATGCCAGAGAGATGTCAATGAATGATTATGAATTGTAAGAGAGTTGCTAATCATGTGGGATATAGATTTGGAAATGAACAGATGATGAAGGTAATAATGATAATGATTAAGTGAAGAAAAGGGATTATTTGTACAAACGGATTGAAACAAACTTGTTTGTACGTATGCTATATACTTAAGCCTACTTATTTATAATTTGTCACTTACAAAGAGAAGCATCCAAATCCTTGTAACCGAGAATCTATAAATTCATAGTTCAGAGATTTATAACTTCTTATTCAAATGAAGAAGCATCCTAATTCATTTCAATAAGATGACCATAAATCATCTTAACTAAGCATAAAACATGATATCGAAACGGTAAAGTGTAGAAAATGATATGATCATGAAAGGTAAGATATTGAGATATTAATTGTACTGACGCCCATGTAGTCAAGGATGATAATTTATGTTTCAAAGGTATGAGGAGAGTATTCAGAGTTGAACATAATGGAATTAATGGAATTGACAAGTGATGTCGAGTTTTGATATCACTAGATAACAAGATGTAACGAAATCATCACTTTATTATTCCATGGATAAATTTACATATGAAACTTTTAAAAGAGTTGACACTTATACTACGTGTCTCGAGGTAGGATTCTAGATAAAAGAAACAAACGACAAGGTTTGTAGCTTGATGTTTGGGGTTTTCAGACTGAAGAAAATTCTGAAGAATTTGAATATCCTCGAGAGTTGTTTCTAGGGTAGAAATCCTAAAGTGAACAAAACCAAGCTTGTTTCTAAGTATGCTTTCATGTGGTCTTGTTGTTTGCTTTTGAGCACTGATTCGCATAATGTCCTTTCTCTCTACAGACATTACAAGTTAGGGATACTGATTGTAGGTTGTTTCTAGTGGCTAGTCTTTTGTTTCTGCAATTCTTGGTCAGATGTCCTACCCTGTTGCAAGTCCGACACTTGACAGTCTAGGGTCCTATGTGATGCAGGGTGTACCTTTCACATAGGGGATGATTCCCAGTATATCCATTGGCAACAGTATAAGTCCTGAAGGTTTCTTGCTTCTTGTTTAGCTGTTGGTGGTAATCATTGTTACGGTTGTTGTTATAGTTATTCTGATAGTTGTTGTTGTTGATGATGTTTCCCTTATCCTCAAGCTTTCGTTTGAGATCATTGGTTTCTTGCATAGAATCATGCCTTATTATCTGATCCATTAATTTATGGGCTATGTTGGTGGCTTCCTCTAAAGTTTGAGGCTTAGAGGCAGTAACATTTCCTTCAATACTTCTGGGTAATCTACTGATGAAGACTTCCATGAGTTTCTCGGCATTTGGTACCATGTTTGGGCATAAGACAGCTAATTATTGGAACCTCCTAATGTAAGTCTTAAGATCATTTCCTTTTATAACCAAGTTGTAAAATTCGTCTTCCATTTTCTTGACTTCAGTCCAAGGGCAATACTTATTGGTTAAGAGTCTTTTCAATTTGATCCAAGTGATTTGATTGGCTTGATCTATTCCAATAGGTTGGGCATATGAATTCCACCAGGATAGGGCATCATTGGTTAAAGTACCGGTAGCAAATGTCACTTTGTTTTCCTCGGCACAGTTGCTACGAGAAAATACCGATTTAGTCTGCTCAAACCAGCGAATGAGGCCAACTGCTCCTTCTGTACCATTGAAGTAGAAAGGTTGACAATTAACAAACTCTTTATAGTTTCCCGTTTTAGCTACAGGAGTTGCAATAGGTCTGGTGTTCCTGTTGGGATTACTAGTACTTGCCACTGTTACAGCTTGTGCTTCCAGAGCTGTGGCAATGCCATTAGCAATCAGTTGCTGGATGGCATCCAAAGTTATGGTTGGTGTTTTAGATGTTGACATCCTTTTGGGAGGCATTTTATCAACATAAGACAACACATGATATCACAAGTTTTGAAAGGTAATACTTAAAAGAAAATGTGATGTTTAAAATGCTTAAAGAGTAATGCTCATTTTTGAATTTTAAGCACTTAGAGGTTATGGTATGATTCATAATGATGAAAACAGAGATAATGATGCAAATGATAGAGATGATGATGAAAGAGAGATAAGCTGGAAATAAGGTACGTAACGGGATTGCCTTCATAAATAACTTGCCTTCTTATTGTGCATAGTCAAGATTTGACAAGTGTTTTTATTTATACCACACATCCCGTGGCTAGGATAAAGCTATAACTAGTCTAAGAGTTTGTTGATTTTCAGCCGGTAGATGACATCCTAAAGATCTTCCTGATCTGGTTGGTGACGAGCTTAGTTGTTCTCAATGATTTGTTTAAGATTGGAAATTTTATAGTGAGCAAAGGCAATCTTATCCTTTTGCCTTAACTGCTTCTTGAAGTTTGATAATCTGAGTATGGATTTTCTCAAGTTCAGTCTTTAGCTTGATATCTTCTTCCATTTTTCTAATGCGGAGAAAAGAGAGTTCTTCTAAGTAATTCAAAATATCTTCGATTTGGTTCTCATGATGCTTTAGATGTATCTTACTTAAACTTTTTCCTATTTCAAATATCTGAGGTGGGGTAGGAGTATAAACTAAGAAAGATGGTGATATCCTCCCCTAACTTGATGTTAACTTGCTTAACTTCAAGTTTTCTTCAGTTTAAAACTTCTTATTGAAATCTTCTTCCATGCACAGCTTGTATCTTCATCTTGATTAGTATTCAGATCAGTTGAATATTCAAACATACCTTTTTCTTGTTTAGCCTTCACCTCTGCATATCTTTGAAGTCTTGATAACACTTTCACTCTTTAATGTAAAGATATGTTTGAGTATTTGTGATCTTTAAATCTTTGTCAGCAACAATCACTCATCTTGAATCAAATCTTCAACAGCAACTGGCCACCACAGGAACATAAATGGATTTTATGAGCCTTTACCAAGTAGCCATCCACTCTTGGGCTAGTCAGTCCATTGGTACCTAGAAAAGGTAAGCTCCATGGAGGACTGAAACCATTTCAACTACTCAGAACGTGAATCCTAGGAGGAGAGGTGAAGGGTTCCTCGATCAAGAGGTTTGTCTGGTGTGAATCTATCACACCAGATCGGAATTCCTGTCTTTACCTATAGCCTTTGCTCAGGACTGTCTCATATACTATACTGTCAGTACTCTTCTTATGACACTGTGTGAGAGAGCGTTTTGAGAATAGCAGTTTTCGGTGTGTTTGAAGCCTCAAGTCTATTAGAAGTCGCTAGATCTACAAGATATTGGGCTTGGTGTGTCTAGCTTGTGACTCGCCGAGATCAGGACCGTATTGGCTCTGAGTGCGCTCTCGTCGAATTGTCTGCTCAGCTGATAAAAGTACTCTTTGGTGTATGTGTAATGACATGTGAGAGATGTGTTTGTTAGTGTGTAATTTGCGTGCTCAACCATCAAGCTGCAGATGTGCTCGAGTGTCTCTAGAGTACCTCTGTAGAAAATTGTTTGAGATTAGGGATAATCTAGAAAGCCGATTGATCTAATAGATGCGACTGCCATGTGGAACTAATGTGTGAAGATTGTAAGGTACCATGTGACTCGATTGGTGACGGGTTGGTTAGAATATCCTCCGAGATACACTCAATCTCCGTAGGTAGTTTTAGAAAGTTACCTGTGAATCATTTGTGGCTGACCTGTTTAGATGCGACTAGTTGCTAGAGAAAAAGAACTTTTGAAGTCACCAAGAGAAATTGCGGTTTTGACTCTTTATCAAAAATTCAATTAAGCTGACTAGTACTTTCCAACAAAGTATTCTAGTACTTATCCTTTCTCATTTTTCTAAAAACATAAGTTAATTTTCATTAAAAAAAACATATTTGAATAAATTAATACCATACCAGAATCATTCTTCTTCTCTTTCCAAATCCTCCTTTTGCTTCAACACAAAAATCTTATTAAATTTACGAGCATCCTTTCTGATTCCCTTTGAACTTTTAACTTATGCTCAACATTCTTTGCATAACGCTCTCTTCTGTAAGTAGATACCTTTTGGTTCTGCAACAGGATGTACCTAGTCCCATTTCCAGATCCAGTATATGCACCTGTGGATACTCATACATATCTCCATTTATGATTTCCCATTCAGTCTGATTTCTCTTACAGTTCTATCATCTCTTTCTTCAGTTGTTTCCATCATAGTGTTAAATCTCCATGTAATATCAGAACGCTAAGCCTGGTTGGAGGGATATGATTCATTGTACTCTATCACCAATCTATGCCAGTGATGCAAGTCTTGTCTGTCCATTATATGCAAAAAATTCATTGAGTAGTTTGTATGACTCTTATATGCCCATGGCTCTATTGACAGCAATGTATCATCTTCAGGTGATCTAAACGATCGAAAATCTTGAGATCAAAGAACGTTGTTCCATAACTTCTACATCTTGTGCACTATCACCTTCAAAATCCATAAACCTTTAGAAAAACTCTTAAGCTCATCTAGATTTGTGTTATTTTTCTCTTTTTGATTTTCACTTGATGACTTATTTTTTCTAATGGTACCTTTTCTCTTCTTTGAAGGTTCTTCAGCTTTTACATTCATTTCCTTAATAGCTTGTTCATCTTCTGTTGACCCAATGGCAACAAATTTGTCATTGATCCTCTTTACCTTTTCATAAATATCCTTGATTTCTTCATAATTCTTATTTTTGAGGTTTCTATAAGCTTTACCACCAACATTCCTTATATACTTCATCATCTGATTTCTTAGCTGAGGAATGGTAGGAGGTTTGCTTCTTCTTAATGCTGCTTGTTGCTCTGCTCTAAATCTCCTTTGAGCAGCTATAGTCTCCACCAAAAACTTTGCCTTTTGTTCTTCAGTAAAATTCTCTCTTTCTATTCTTTGCACCTCTGCAGCAATCATCTCATTATCCTCTAATTCATCTTGTAGTCTTTCAAGACCAGCAAGTCTTTTTCTTTCCTCCTCTTCTTCCCATTCAGCTGCAACTTTTCTAGCAACTTCTTCATCATTTGCAGTCTCAGCAGCTCTTAATTGTTGAAGAGTAAGCTTCTTCTTTTTGGGTTCTTCCTTCATTATACCCTTACCTTTATCTTTTGGATCAAGAATTAGAGTTGGTGATTCAGGTCTTTCTTGCTCAGGAATATTACCAGGAATGGTAATTCCTGCTCCTCTTCTTGGTCTTGAGATATTAACCAAGAGATCAGCAATTAAGGTATCATCTTGAATGAACTCATCAGACTCATCTTGAAAGGTTGAAGGACCAGCTTCATCTTCCACTTCTTTCATTGAAGGTTCAGTACTTAGATTTGCTCCAGCAGTACTTTCATTTACCTTAGCAGTACCTTCATTTACCTCAGTAGTACCTTCATTTACTTGAGTAGTACCTTCATTTACTTGAGCAGTACCTTCATTTACTTCAGCAGTACCTTTATTTACTTGAGCAATACCTTCATTTACTTCAGCAGTAATAGTATCATCAACACCCATCATTTGAGAATCACCTGAATTAACATCAACTTCATTCAAACCAATACTTCCATCAGAGACTTTCTTCCTCCCCTGTTTGAAAGAAGATGATTTCTTTTTATGTGCCTTCTTAAGCTTTTTCTTCTTAGACAAAGGAGCTTTAATCTTGACAAAAGATCTGTATTCAGCAATCAGAGGCTTAACTTTCTTCACAAGGATCTTTATCTTGGTCTTAAGCCTAAGAATTTGAGCAGCTTGTTTAGCATTTTGCTTCTTCAGTCTGATAACCTCTCTAGTTAATCCATAAAGATCAAGATGTCCCTCATCTCCTCCAGATGTCTGAACCTCATATGTGGGAATATAATCATTGGGAGAAGCTGGTCTTTCAGAAGTAACTGGACTTGAACTTTCTCCCTTTTCACCAGCTGAAGAATCATCACTGTGATGTGAGGATGTAGTGATGTCAAGGTCTTCAGTATGCAATGAATGTTCAGTCCTTACAGCAGTAGCAACTTCTAACATAGGAGGAGTTAGAGGTGTGAGCTTCCCGGAAAACTTAGGACTACACTTGCTCATAAAGGTAAACACTTTTGGTGGTAAAACAACTGTTGGTAAAAAAAATTAGGTTTGGAAATACCCTCAAGCTGTTTATTCAAGAACAGTTGAATAAACCTGGGATACATCAAAAAGGGCTTGCTATCCTTGAGATTCCTTAACATTCCATCAAAAATCAGCTTAGAGAAGTTGAACTTCTGATTTGTAGCTAGTCCTACCAAAGCAGATGCAATATTTGTCCCAAATTGATCCCATGAAGAACTCTTAGAGCTTAGACAATGAAGTAAGGTATGAACCAAGTATTTCCATTGAGGACTAAAGAGTGGTTTAGAAAAAGAGAGTAGTGTAAGACTTCCCTCATAACCAATATCCCTTAAAGTGTCCCAAATTACCTGATTATCAAAACAGTTAGTGCCATCTTCATCATTAAACATCAAATCAGTACGAACTGAAGCTTCTGACACCAATATCTTCTTTCCAGCTACCTTAGCTTCAATGTGAGCGACTTCATTAATCATACGCACCTTCGCAGTATTCCAAAATTGTTGAATCCACTGTTGAATCACATCCGGAGACACCAAAAGAGCATAGTTCACATAACATCCAGTGAGAAAGTCAATAACTTCATGAAAATCAGCATTACGCTCTGTCTTCTCAACACAAGCAATCATATTATGTTTGTTGCAGGAGTTCGTGATAGCCATTATCTCAAAATTGACGGTGAAAACGAATTAGGGTTCGAAAGATTAAAGTATGAAATCGAAAGATTAAGTGAGAGATTCTTGGAATTCGTTGGAGTATTTATAGGTAGAGAAAACCTGCCCACAAAGTAACCGTTAAGAATTACAGTTTACCCCCTCAATTGTGACGTCTGACCAACGGCTATAAACAGTACTTTCAATGCCTAGCAGTACTTTCAAAGCAGAACAGTACTTTCACTCTGGCTAAGCAGTACTTTCTTTTTATGAAGCATTATTGATCAAATCAAATAACAAAATCTTCCTATCTCAGATAGCATCTCTTCAAATCCAACCCTGAATCACACGAAGTAGCAAAAATAACCACAATTTCATCATATCTTAAAAAGTCAATCATCTCTGACTTTATACCTCCCCTTAAGAATAGCATCAAATCTTCTTTCAAAGTCCATACTTTACAAGCAGTCCTCCCCTTAAACATAGCTATGGGTTCATCATTCCAATATTAACTACCAAAGAGTTGAACCTAGCCAAGTCAAATCCTTTGGTCAGTAAATCTGCCACATTATCATCTGTATGTACCTTGACCACATTGATTAGCCTTTCATTTGGGAATCCGATATCCGAATCTTATCGACTAACGTTAATCTTTAGCATAATTCATAAACGGCCTTAGATTGACACAGAGACCCTTCTTAACACATTGAGGACAATGTTCAGTGCTAGTATGGGGGGATCTATCGATTTGATTGTACCTGCATCCGTTGTTTTCACGTAAGCCCGTTTTTACCACCAAAATTCCAAAAAAAATGAAAAAAAATTAAAAAAAAAATTCAAAAATAAAATAATTGTTTTGTCACAATGTTCGACTTTCTTGTAGGGTAGAATAAGATTAAATTTTGACTCGATTGAGCGTGTTGAGCTCTAGCTTGTTCCTTAACTTTTTAGACTAAGCATTCGCGGATTTTATATTCACGAAGAACGAAAAATGATAGTGTCAACTATAAGTCGGATGCTAAGCAAGGATTATTTAGAAATCTTAAGAGCTCATTAGTGTAATTTGTGGCTTTTTCTCCCATAAGCTCCTAACCTGACTAATAATAAGTGCTATTTTTAAACTTAAATCGACAATTTTTGAATTTAAAGCTTCATTAATAACATTAATCTATTTAATTTTAGTTCAGCTATATACTTAAATTTTGTAAAAAGAATTTTTTTTCTATGTCATGTTAATATAAGTTAAAAAAATGTGTGTGTAATGTGAATAATATAAATTGTGGGCTGATAAAAGTTTGCTGCATCTTGCCGGCTCGCAATCGATGTTACAACCTTCTAAAGAAAGCCCATAGTAGTAATCCGAGACTGATAAAAGTTTGCTGCATCTTGCCGGCTCACAACCGATGTTACAACCTTCAAAAAGGTCAAGGATTATTGTTGCTGAAATAAGTATAATTGTATTTATATTAAGTGAAATGCTTAAATAAATATAGGGAAAATCTTTTTTTTTTAATTTAAATATTATTTTGAACTAAGACTAATTTGCTTTAGTTGTAGTATTTCTTCGTATAAACGGGAAGTCCAAGGGTCTTAAATTCGAAGGTCCGTGAGTCCCGATACTAGTCTCTGTGAGGTGTCAAAAGCCTGGTCACTTAGCCGCAAGGTTGGGATGTGCCGAGACGAAAGTCGCTACATGGGATGATCTCGCCTTCAAACTCATTATTCTTGGGTGGAACGTGAAGCTTAGAAATATTGCAACTTTCTAAAAGTGTTGATCCATGGTTGAAATTTGAAATTAGCACACTCACATAATATAATGATCGTCGGGAGTAAAAAGTTCACAAATTGCAAATATGTGTAGTGTTAGCATCCTTAACTTGTACTTAACGGTGATTTCGTTTTAAGCTTAGTTGGGACAAGTGAAAAATCGGGGACGACGAATTAATCTTTTTTGGGGCATTTTAGGATTGAAATGCTTCTTATTCAGTGACCCGAAAAGTTATGAAAATAATGAAAGTCCGAACATGTTAGTTAATTGACCAAAAAAAATGAAAAATACAAAAATATTAGTGGTAGTTAGTGTAAATATAAAAAATGGTCAAAACGGGGCACTTCAAAGCTTTTGATTCTTCATTTCCCCTTGACGAATACTTTGCTACTTTTCGAGGTTATTAGTCGAGGGGGATTTAGGGTCTTAGTTTTCTTAAGGGTTTACTTATAGCATTGCGTGAGGACACGACAATATCTTAGTATGGGGGGTTTTGGTATGTGCTTAATTACACATACCTTTGACCATTAAAAACGAGCTAAAATGACCAAAAACGTACCAAAAATACATTGTATTTGTATATTTTGCATTTGTATTGTGCATGAAACGGATATTCAAGAAAAGGACAAAAACGAAGCCAAAACAACAAAACGAGCACGAGAATGGAAGAGCGTGAAAAGTCAAAGTCAACCCTAAAAAGTCAAAGGTCAAACCCGAAGCCAAAACCGAATAAATTCTTAATGGGCCACCCTTACCCATCTAATAGGCCGGGGCAGCCCATTAAGGGATATATTGAAGACCAAATGGGCCCAAAAGGCCCAAAACCTTTTTTTATCCCAAACCGGCCCAAGAATAAACAAGTATAAGCCCAAAAGGAGTTGAGGGACTGTTGTTGGGAATTCTGATTTGATGATTACAAAATCTTATATGCAACAATGAAGAAAGAAGAAACAACAAGGACTTAAGATGTAATATTAGGTTAGCTTAATATGTAAGCTAGGTTTTTATTGTAAACCCTAGCCTCTCTAGTTTATAAAGTGAGGCAGGGCGTCTGGTCTTGGCATCAATCCAGAAAGGTGTGTGTATCCTGTTGACTACGCGAAAACTCACCCTTTTTATATACCAATAAATATAAATACACAACAAGGATCAGAATCCGCTAGACCAATGAAACC